>PITA01019989.1:0-21242 GCA_004023965.1 Spilogale gracilis | reverse complement strand
GTGGAGAACACACAGGGAGGAAAAGTAAACCTGCTGCTCCGTTTCCTTGCGGTCGGGCGTCCGCGTCACAAATCAGCTGAGGCGTGGGGGCGCAGGCTCGGGGTTGGCCCAGGACCCCGCAGGGAAGGAGTCAGGGCGCGCAAGGCAGGCCCCCGTGCCGGCCGGTCTCTCAGGCACACAGACTCTGCACTGAGAATCCCACGCAGCTGCCACGACCGAGCGGCCACACTCACCACTCCTGCGTGATCCGAGTCCGCAGCTCCGGGAGGAGGAAGTGCCCGTGGAAGCGATAGATGGAGGAGATGTTGGAGAAGATGCCCGTGGTGACCTCCGGAGGGATGCCGGCCTCCATCAGCTGGGTGCAGAAAACCTGGGGGTGCAGAGGCCCCCAGCGGGCACTGAGCCAGCGCCAGGGGCTCCCATTTTCTTAACGAACACCCACGTCATCCAAGAGGCTCCGGCCTCCAGCTTGAAAGCCAGCTTACTGACGGCTACGGGCTGCGGGTGGGGCAGATGCAGTCCCCTGCTGACGGGGACGGGCCGTGCTGCCTCTGCCCACCTCTCAGGGGACCTGGAGGGTCCCGAGTTCCTCTCTGCGCTCTGCGAGCCACATACAGACATGACGCCTGGTGGAGCTCGGGGCGTCCGCCGGAGACTTACTTCCTGTGCTCACAACCGGGGGCTGGTCGAGGGACAGCAAGCTGGCCGGAGCCCACCCACAGGCTCAGGTAGTGCCGACTGCCAGGAAGAACAAGCTGCGCACCCCCAGCCAGGCGGCGGGCCAGGGCCTTGGCGCCAGAGCCCCAGGCTCGATGGAGGGCACTGACAGTCGCCTGGGTTTTAGGGGCGAGGCCCTCATACTCCCACTGGAGGGCCCGAGCAGCACTGAGAGGCGGGGCCCCAGCCGGGCTACCTGGTGGAGCAGGTACAGCCGCTGCACGTAGGTCTCCTCGGTGTGCAGGAGCTCCTGGGCGATGCACAGCGGCTTCCGGGGCTCGGAGCCCTGCGGAGAGAGGAAGCACAGCTCCCTGCAGGGGCGGCTCTGCCAGCAGGGGTGGCCAGGGCACCTGGGGGCTGCAGGAGGCTCAGCTCTCACAGATGGGACTTTTCAGGGAGGTTTCTGGGAAGGCACAACAGCTCCGGCCAACCCCCCCCCCAAAAAAAAACTCTGTGCCCCTGAGGCCTTGGCCACATCAGGATATCTTGTGGCATGCGGTCAGCAAGACAGCAGACTAGGACGCTGCGGGCCCTCCGCTCCCCAGAGACAGGGCTGCAACAGCGCGCAGAGCAGAATGCGTCTGCAAGAACTCCAGAGGGAGCCGAGAGGCTTCCCCCCTGCAGCACGGTAAAGCCCAGGAGAGATTCCAGCACACGGGGAAACCGGCAGCACCTGGCACGCCCTTTCACGTCCCCCCCCCCCCCAGGCAGCAGAGCGTGGCCCCCGTGGCTCGCAGTCCCTAGGCTGGAGGGCCCCGTTCAGGATGGAAATGAGGCAGTGAGCCGTGCGTCCAGGGCTCTGGCTTGTCTGGGGCTGCCCGAGGGCCTCCTGGCTTCTGTCCGCCCGACTAGGAGTGCCGGCATAACCCACATCAGAGCTGCAAGCCCTGGAAACCCCGGCCAGGGGCGCACAAGGGACAAGGCTCTAACTTTAAGGGGCTTTACGTATTTTCAGTGATAACCACGAGGAAAATATCTGTAGAATACACATGAAAGCAGGCGCCTGGGTGGCTCAGTGAGTTAAAGCCTCTGCCTTGGGGGCACCTGGGGACTCGGCTGGGCGACTGCCTTCGGCTCAGGTCGTGATCCCGGAGACCCGGGATTGAGTCCCACATCGGGCTCCCTGCTCGGCGGGAAGCCTGCTTCTCCCTCTCTCACTCCCCCTGCTTGTGTTCCGTCTCTGGCTGTGTTTCTCTGTCAAATAAATAAAATCTTGAAAAAAAAAAAAAGGCAGGCTCTAAGAAACGGACAAAAAGCCACAAGACGTGTCGAAAACAAATATCAAAATGGCAACCGTCCCTCTTCAACCGTAAGTGGATTAAACTCCCTAATCAAGAGACTTGGGTTAGCTGAAGGGACTCCAAACACAGCGTCCAACTACGGGGCAGCAAAGACCCTTTAGATTTAAGGGCGCAACAGGTGGGCTGGGGGGCGGGGGGCCGCCGTGGGGCGAGAGCCGGCGGCAGCCGAGGGGCCGCACGGACGCCAGACCCGCCAGGCTGTAAACGAGGGGCTGTTACCAGGTGCGGGAGGGGCGGCGATGATGATGAGGGACTCTCTGAGGAGACCGAGCGGTCACAAAGGTTTCCGCGCCAGGCGCCTGACCGGCACTGTCAGAAGAGCGTGGGACTCTTGACCTGGGGTCATGAGTTCAGCCCCATGTTCGGTGTAGGGAGAACTTAAATAAAAAAATTTTAAAAAGTTCAAACGAATAGGCACCAAACCTCGTAAGTCCTAAACACAGGAAGCGCACTGTGACAGAACGAGAGGGGACACAGCGGTACCGTGACCGCGGGAAACCTGAGCACTGCGTCGTCTTCAGGGCGGGACCAGCCGCGCAGACACGGTATCAGTGAGGAAGCGACGGCGCGGACAGACCACAGATGCAGACCTCCCAACAGCAGAAGGCACACTCCTCGCTAGTGCACACGGAAAATCCTCCAGGACCGTCTACGAATCATACCCCAAACAAGTGTTAACAAAGTTAAGGTCAAAATCGTTCAATGTATCTTTTCCGATCACAGTAGAATGCAACTAGAAATTAACAGCACCCAGAAAAACTGGGACACCCACAGATAGGCAGACGCTGACACAGTCTTCAAAAGAGTAAACAAGTCACAAAGGAAACTAGAAAATAGCTTGAAACTAATGAAAATGAAAACACAAACACCGTAACTCGTGGGGCACAGTAAAGGCTGCTCGGAGGAGTGTTCATAGCGGTAAATGTGTGTGTGAAAAAGGAAGAAAGATCTCAAATCAACGACGTGACTTCACACTTCAAGAGATCAGAAAGAGAACATGCTAAACTCAACGCAGTCAGAAGGAAGGAAATAACAGATCAGATCAGAGATAAATGAAACAGAGAATAGAAAAACAATGGAAAAAACCAGCAAACCTGAGTTGTTTTTTGGAAAGATCAACAAAATTCACAAGGCCTTAGCTACATTAACTAAGAAATAGAAAAAACTCAAGTGATATTAGGAATAACGGAGGAAATGTTACAACTGATGTCAGGAGAGACTCATGGGAACGATAATACTCCAACAACTGGACAGCCCAGACCCACGGATCGACTCCTGCGAACACACCAAGAGGAAGACGTGAAGAAACAGGAAATCTGAGTGACCCAAAAGGAGAAAGTGGGCTGAACAGGCAACGAAAACCTTCCCGACAGAGAAAAGCCCAGGACCTGCTGGCCTCACTGGAAAGTCGTGCCCACATTTCTCGGGCGCTTCTAAAACACTGGCGGGGAGCAGCAGGCCTGAGCTGTGAGGCGCGTCGCCCTGACGCCAGGGCAAGGCAGACGGCTTCCCCGGACGCCAGGGACGGACGCTGCTGGTGCAGACGGACACCCAAGTCCTTGGCAGGGCACCAGCAAACCCGACTCAGTGGTCCCGGGGAGGATCGGAAACCCCAACACACGCAGAGGGGGAGCAGCAGGCTCCCTGCCGAGCAAGGAGCCGGATGTAGGACTCGACCCCAGGACCCTGGGATCATGACCCGAGCCGAAGGCAGACGCTTAACTGAGCCACCCAGGCGCCCTCGACCAAGGGAGGTTTATTCTGGGACTCAGCCCATGGTGAGAAACCCTCATGATGGCCTGAGCTGATGCAGCAGCAGCATTTGACAGGACTCACTGGCTGACTTCCTGCGACCTGGGTGGGGGACGGGAGGCACAGGGTTCCCGGGCTCACGGCGTCCACCTCGCCCCGAGGACGGGCCTGTGCCTGAGGGAGCAGACCCACAAGGGCAGCATTGTCCGGATTACAGACAGGAAATCTTGGGCCTTCCCCCAGGGCCGGTGTGGGCAGGAGGGCAGCAGGCGGGGGGTGTGCACTTGCTCCCACCACCTGGGAGACCGGGCAGCCCCCACCCCCCCAGCACGCCTCGAGAGCCATGGATGGCATGGCCCCAAGTCACCGCATCACTTAGTTCCTGTGTTGTAGGGCCCTTGTCGACCCAGGCACTGTGCCTTCCATGCGAAACAGCCCCCGCAGAGCTACCCCAGCAGCTCCGTGGGTTCACATGGGCCCCCTGCCCTGGGCCCCCAGAACCAGGTGCCACACGGCAGGGACAGCCTCTGTGCGGCACCAAGCCATTCAGGCTCACCGATCCTAACCCTGCTCTCCCTGCCTCACCTGTTCCTTCCCACGGAAACCACGAGTCAGGTGCCCACACAGTTCCCACCCCCTCTGCCTCCCGACCCACTCTGGGCCTTCCCGTGTGGCCTCGGCGCCTGGCCTGCCCCTCCTCTTGGGAACCGTAAGCAACAAACCATCTCTTCGATGGCCAGCCTACCCTGCTCTCAGTGTTTCCATACCCACATAATAACAAAACCTACTTCAAGCACGACTCCCAACTGCCCGCCCCCCAGAAGCTGGCTCACTACCCCGTGGGCACGCGGTTGCCCCTCGCCCGCCAGGTCTGTCTTCTGTCACCAGGCCTTTAGCCACGACTGTCCCCACGAGGCCAGTAGATCGGGCGTCTCCCGTGCTGCTCATGGGACCCGGCTGCTTATGCCATTCTCCCTGCACACACGCGGTGTCTCTGGCCTGGGCCCGCGCGCACACGCGGTGTCTCTGGCCTGGGCCCTCTGCTTGGCTTCCTTGTCCCCACACACCCAAGTGCGGAGCCCAGAGCCCAGGATGTCGTCGGGATGCACTAGACCCTCCGTGTCCTGGGCACACCTGCTTCCCGGGACATCTGCTCCCTTCCCACCCCTGCCACGTCCCGTAGTGAGCCTCGGTCCCCTGTTCATAACACAGGGGCTCCGCAAGGTGGGCAGTCAGCCCTGGCAAAGGGTGTGGTGGTGGGTCCGTGAGCACTGACACCCACGGCCACAGCCCTGGGGGTGCAGTCCCTGTGCCCATGTGGACGCGAAACCTAGGCTCGGGAGTGAGGTTGTCACCTGGGGTACAGGGCCCCTGTCCTCCCCACTGACCCATCACTGGGCCTCTCTGACCTCACGAACCCTCAGAAGGGTCCCTGTCACCCTAGGACGCAAGGATGGCCTACCTTGGCCAGGTCTGCAGGAGCCCCTGGGGGGCTGTTCTCGGGGTCGGGCTCCTCGCCACTGCCTTCGCCCACGTCACTATCAGCTGCCTCCTGCAGGGCCTTGCCCTCTGGGGCTGCATCTTGGTGTGGCCCCAGTACCACGGAGCCCTGGCCAGCCTTGCCGCCCTCGTCGCAGGGGAACTGCTCACTGGTCACACTGCAGGATGGGCTGTCGATCCCGCTGTCCCTGTTGGGGAGCTTGACACCACCATGCAGCTCCTCTGAGGGGCCCAGGTCCAGGGGGCCGTCCCCTGCTGCAGCCGGGCTGCCCGGGCTCCTGGGGTCGGGATCCTTGCCGTGGGCTCTAGGCCCGAGTGGCAGTGCCTGGAGCTTCCCTGGGTCTGCCCTTGCGAGCTGCAGGGGGGAGTAGCCAGGCCCAGAGTCTGGCTCCCCAAGGGCAGCCGCGGGGGGCTGGGCTGTTGAGGCCCCCGCTCCTGACTCCATCGTCGCCGCCGAGCTTCCTGAGCTCCGGGGAGAGCTGGCCGGGGGGCAGCCTGTGGGGGGAAACGAGCAGGGTCAGGGCCAGCCAGGCACGGGCCAGCCCCGGCACACCGCCTGGACCGCAGCCCCCAGGGACGGGCGGAGGCGGGAGCTCCAGCTGGTCCTGCCCAGGCGGGCTTTTGCAAACGGCAAACAGAAAACTTTTTATTTTAAAAATAAATAAATTTCTTCTATGTTAAAAAAAAAAGGAAAAGAGACAGAGGGGGAAAAAAAGAGAGAAATAAGAAGGAAAAAAGGAGGAAAAGAATCTTGTAGCGTGAAGCCACCTGCTGCTCAACACGTTTAAACTGCGCCCACAAAAAAAAACCCCGTGAGCGCGGCGGGCCTGGTCATCTGGTCGCTCTGCTCCCCCGACCAGTCCTGAGGGGCCCCCTCTGTGGCATCACTGGGACCCGCGCCATCCAGAGACCCCGGGACAGGGAGGCCAGGGCTTTGTCCCCGAGCCCTCCCATGCCCACCAAAGCCCCTGGAGCTGCTTGCGGCTCTCACCGCCCACCTCTCCTGGACTCCCTCACGGTGGGGAGGCAAGCAAGGAAATCAGGGTCGCAGGGTGGGGCAAGGGGCAGGGCAGACCGCATTCCCTGGAATCTTCCTTTGACCCCACTCACCTGATGCCCCGGCCTCCAGGGAGGGCCCCACAGCTGGCTCGCTGCAGGCCGGGTTCAGGGTCTGGGCCGGCTGCTTCAGGCCGAGAGAAAGAGCGGGGCTGGGAGGTCGGCGGAAGATCTGCTTCCTGTCCAGCCGGTCTGACACAGGCGCCCTGAAAGAGCACGACAGGAGCGTGAAAGCTGCCTTCACCAGCAGCCGCAGGGGCCACGTGTCGAGCCAGCTCCAGAGGCAGAAGGTGGAAGGGCACCTCCGCAGCCCCACCCAGCATGGCCAGCCCTGGACAGGTCACAGGCCACACGGAGCTTCCTGCCCCACAGAGGCACAGCCCTGAGGGCCCAGCCCCAACCTCCAGGCCAGAACTGACCGTCCCCGCCTGGGGCGCCCGTGCTGGGGGAGGGTCCCACCCACTGTGCAGAGGGCCAGGGGCCCGTCCCGGCCCCGCCCGAGCTCCATGCTGACACCTGCGCGCGCAGGCGCGGGGGCTCACACCCACAGTCAGCCTAGCGGCCGCTGCACACACCCCTCCTCCCTCGCAAACCAGGCTGAAGACTATCGTTCTCGCTCTCACACACAACCATAAAGGCATCTAGAGCCTGCTTCTCGCCTCCCAGGCAGGAGGACCTCGGGGCAGGGGGTAGGAAGCGCTGCCAGTCACACTGGGCCGTTGGGTCCGCCTATAACACCTGCCGGACCTCTAAGCGACCCCAAAGCCAGAGCGGCATGCACATGCACCGTGGACCCCGGCTCTGCTCTCGACGAGCTTCACGGGGAGAAACAGGAAGTTTTCGAAACAGAAAGTACGTGCTTTATTGCATTCTTCTCATAGCACAGGAGGTAAACCCAAGGCCCCAGCACACAGACGACGCAGCCCTGCAGATGCACCAGTGGAACGAGGGCCATGCACTCAGCGTCCGTGTGTCCAGTGCGGCGTCGGGTGCCAGGTGGAGCCTCGGCAACTCCCAGGGGTCCCGCTTCTGGTTACCCCCCCCATCAGACAGCGAAACACAGTGCCCCAACAGGTGGAAACCGGGGCAGCGTGCCCTCTGTCACCCAGCTTCCTACACGGACCCAGACCTGCATGGGCCCCAGGGACGGTGGAGACCAAGGAGGTGGCGGTCAGGGGGCAGAGGCCCCAGGGCCCCCGAGGGCGGATGGTTAGCACACGCAGGAGGAGGCGGTGACACTGAGCAGGAGCGGCTCAGGGAACAGCAGTGGGCAGGCACAGGCAGGGCGAAGCTGGTCTCCACCAGTGGCGGGGTGGGCTCACCCCACAGGGAGCTCTGATCCGCTCCCAGGACGCCCACCCGCTTCCTAGCCGCGACACGGCGTCCCCAAATGAACGGCACTCAAGGGCAGCAACACGAGCCCGAGCCAGGGCAGCTGCGCACCTGCAGCCTCCGGAGGGGAAAGCGCCGGGCGTGAGCTCGAAGCCTGCAGGAGAGGGACTTCCGGACGCTGTAAAGACGAGCGGGTCTGGGGGGACAGCACCCGAAGCCATCCACACTGAAGCCCCCGCAGACAGGGTGCCAGGAGCCACTGTCCCGCCGCAAACACAGGTGTAACTGGACTCCCAGCAGGGGAGCGGCTGCAGCACCTGCGGAACACCGAGCACCGCGTTCCTGTGTCCGCGGAGGCTACTAACCCACAGAGCCGGAGCCTCAACCGACAGCCGGCCCGAGAGACGTCTGTAAGCAGTGTTCTGCCCAGAAAACCCCAGCGCACAAACGCTGGGGAAGACGATACCTCTGCAGAGCGCGAGCCTCGGCGCCAGAGAGACCGGGCACCGCGGACACCAGCAGGCAGAGCGCAAGGTACGGACCTGCCTTTCCGTCTACAGAGTTCCGGGAGACACACACGAACCTGCGGTCGGGGCACGAGGGGGGCTCGCGGGGATGCACGCGAGTCGAAGCACCAGGTCTTGACTCCGTACCCGGGCCGTCCCATGCACAGCGATGCCTCGGGCCTGAGCCAACTTGGCAAGTCGACGTTCCCCGGGTGCCGTTTTTTTAAAGATTTTATTTATTTGAGAGAGAGTGTGCAAGATAGGGAGCATATAAGCAAGAGGAGGGGCACAGGGAGAGGGAGAAGCAGGCTCCTCACTGAGCCATGGGGCTCAATCGCAGGACCCTGAGATCATAAGCTGAGTGGAGGGAAGATGCTCAAGCCACCAAGATGCCCAGGACCCCCCTCCAAGTGCCATTTTTACAGAGGGGACCGGGGGGTTCAGGCAGAGCACTGGTGGTACCCCACAGCCTGGGGAGGCTTCAGCGGCCCTGGTGCCACATGGCCATGCTCATCCAGAGGAGTTGGGGTGCACCCTTCCCCTGAAGCCCCGTGAGCCATGACCTCCTCTTCTTCCAAGGGCAGCAGAACCAGCTCAGCCAGATGGGAAAGCTCAGCATAAAGACGTCCCCCAGGGAGCAGAGCGTGGGGCACAACTGCAGAGACCACTGCCCCCCAAGCGGATTCAGGAAGCCATGGGCTGTGTGGCCCACAACCTTGTTCACCTCGGACAGGTCTCCTGTTGCCTTTCCCAGGCCGAGATCAGCACCGGGGAAGGCCAGCCCAGTTCCCACCTGCCCTCCGCACCGCACAGGGAGCAGGGCACTCTGGGGAGCATGCACACCTGCCCACACCTACAGGTGCTTCCGTGACACGTGCACACGTGTGCGCATATGTACACACACACCACGTGCCAGGAGCCGTGCTCAGCACTTCTGGATACTCACAGACACCTCGGGGTGCAGGGTGATGTCCTTCACACGAGGAAGCCAAGGCTGACCCTGGCCGCGCTGGCTGGGAGAAGCAGCCCCAGCAGGCTCTGAGCTCTGGGCGGGGCTTCTGGCTCCTGGTGACACAGCCAGCCGCCAGGGTGGGCGTGGGGTGGAGCTCGGGAGCCACGGAGCCGTGGTCAGCCATCTCTACCTGGTCCTGGCTCTCACCTTGGAAATGCTGAGTTGCCCCAGTTGAGCTTCCCCAACCCAAGGGAGCTGCAAACATGGCAGGACACAGCCAGGGTCCAGGGCCCCTGACACCCAAGGCTGCCCCCACGCTGAGCCTAGGGCAAGTTAGGGCACTAGAGAAGGATGGAGAAATTAAATGCTCAGGGCACTGTGGACCACGTAGGCGGCTCTGAAGCTCTGACACTGCCCAGTGGCTGAGACAGGTAGAGACGGTCCCGCACATGGACCACGAGGCCGAGCACGGCCCACCCCACCTGCTGCCAGACGTCCCCTCCTCAAAGCAACACAGGAACCCCTGCTAGGAACACCCTTCCTGTCTCTTGCCGCCTGACCCTGTCTGGTTCCTACTGACAGCAGCCACCTCTGGTTGGCCTCTGAAAGTGTCCCACCCTGACCGGCACTGGCCCCAGCCCCAGGACTGTGTGAGATGACGAGGCTCAGTGGGGCTGCCCTCCCCACTGTGCTCGGGTGGGAGCTCACATCCAGTAGGTCATCTGACCAAGTCTGAAAATCCACTGGGCAGTGCCCATGCCACCGTGTCTACACACAGGTCCGGGCCGGGAGACGAGGCTGCAGAACCCATCGGGGATGGAGGAGTGAGACAGGCTGTGGCCCAAAGCTGCTTGGCTCCAGGGTCAGGCTCCGGAAGCACAGCCCTCGTCCTGGGGCCTCAGCCTGGGGTCTCCACCCTGTCCACAGGGGCGGAAGCTGTGATGTGGCTGGGGTCGGCAGGACCTGGGGCAGGGGCTGTAGGGCACGCTGAGGACAGAGGCAAGGAGGCGGAGGCACAGGGCGGGTGCCTGCGAGCTGGGAGCCCTCCTCAGCTCACACCAGCTTGAGGTCATCGTGCTTTCAACCGCTGATGGAGTGACCCATCCTCTGAACGAGCCTTAGAAGTCATAAAGGAACAAAAAGGATCTAAAAGCTCCCTGTCCCTATGGTGCGGGGTTCCTGCGGGGCATGGGGGGGGCAGGCTGGCCCCGGTGGGGGCTCCTGGGCGGCGGCTGTTCTTGGAGAGGCTGCCTTCCTTCCGATACCGAATCCCAACATCCGGTGCTCCAGGGTGTTCTCCGGGAAGAAGCGAGAGCAGAACCAGACAGCTCGCCGCGCAGCCGTGATGCCAGTGGCCCCGCGGGAAAGCACACCGCCCCACCCTGACCCCGACCACGGCGTGGACGGGCCTCGAGGGCACGCGGCCGAGTGTCCGTCCCTGAAGGCCTCCGGCGCCGTCCAATCACAGGGGCAGCGAGGGGAGGGCGGGCGCCCGGGGACGGGCGGGCGGAGGTTAATGAGGACGCGGTCCCGGTTCGGGAAGACGGCCCACTCTGGAGACGGACAGCGAGGGCGGCGGCAGCGCCGTGCACACACACTCGGTGCCACTGCGAAGGGGTCTGCACGACCAACTGCGGGTCCCCCGCCCTTTTCCGCGTTTTAGAAAAGCCCATCCGAAGTGTGCGCGAGGCCAGGAGCACAGGCCTGAGCCGCCCGCCCTCGCCCGGGCCTGGGCACGCACGGCCGGGGCAGCCCTGGGCGCCCCTGGACACCCCGCCGGAGACCGGGCAGGGGGGGCTCGCCGGGGGAGGGGCGGATGCCGACAGAGCCCCGGGCCTGACGGCGGCCCCCCGCGTGGATGCGGCCCGTGCTCGAGCAGCCGCCTGAGGACCAGCCGGGCCATCCGGGACAAGCTGCCCTTGCCGAACCTCAGCTTTCTCCTCGGTGAAACGGCCGGAACTGCCCTGCAGAGGCTCCCAAAGCGCGAGGTGGCGCACAGCGCGGGACCCCAGCCGGCCCCGTCCTACGTGTCTGACCGCCCCGGGACAGCCTGACAGGCAGCAGGGTTTCACCACCGACGCGGCCTAAAGCTGCATCCCGCAAACGCACGGCCCCGAGCCCAAGGAGCCGGGACAGAAGAACAGCTGCCGGTGCACGGACCGACGCGGGGCGCATGGCACGCGGGACGCACGCACACGGGGCTGCGCAGGACGCACGCGCACGGGGGGCTGCACGGCACGCCTGATGCACGCGCACGGGGCTGCACGGCCCGCAGGACGCACGTGCACGGGTCTGCACAGCACGCGGGGCGCACGGCATGTGGGACGCACGGCCTGCAGGACGCACGCACACAGGGCTGCACGGCACGCGGGACGTACCCGCATGGGGCTGCACGCACACGGGGCTGCACGGCACGCAGGACGCATGGCACGCAGGACGCACGCGCACAGGGCTGCACGGCCCGCAGGACGCACGGCACGCAGGATGCACGCGCACGGGGCTGCACGGCGCGCAGGATGCACAAAACGCAGGACACACGCGCACGGGGCTGCATGGCCCGCAGGACACACAGCACGCAGGATGCACGGCACGCAGGACGCACGCGCACGGGGCTGCACGCGCACGCAGGATGCACGCGGGCCCCGTAGCCGACCCGAGAGGCCAGGCTCCGGTCTCCTCCCCGCCTGCCTCCAGCCTGGCCCGTGTGCACCACCGCAGGTGGGACCCCCGGCAGAGGGGCCGTGACCCACAGCTGGAACAGCATGAGAGCCGTGAGCCCAGCCGTTTGGAGCCGAGCTCCCGGACACTGAGGAGGGAGAGCTGGGCGTGCAGCCAGGACGGTGTCCCAGCTGTGGGCCGCCCCGCCAGTTCAGGTGAGAGATGCTCCTTTCGGGGCTGGTTCCATGCTCACCCCTTTTCGAGGTGCTCCACTCTCCTCCCTGGTCAGTGGGCGTCCTGAGAGCGCACTTGGGACGGTGTGCAGGATTTGGAGAGGACAGTGCTCCAGGCCTCCCAGCTGGGGCCGCACCCCTGGGCTGCGGAAGGGCTGGGGGCAGTAAAGCCCCCCTCCCGGCCTCAAGGCTTCTGTGCGCTCCCCTTGACAGAGGGTCGGGCCTCTGTGTGTCCGAGCACACGGTCCTGTGCGGCCCTGGGGCCCCTGAGCTTTCGGGGAGACACACAGACCCAAGGAGCGGAACCAGGGCCTCCGGCCTCCTGCAAACCCCCAGCTGGAGAGAAACCACTTCCTCCCTGCACACCCCACCCCACTCCGCCCCGCGAGCTGTCAGGCTCTAAGGGTTCCAGTGGGGCCCAGCTGGGCAGCGTGCTGGCCAAGGCCCAGGGCTCCCCGTCTCCTCTCCTTTAGAGATGGCCAGGTACTCAGCCAGGCATCTGCAAGCCCCGAGGGGCCCAGGGGCCAGGTGCTGGGGTACAGCTGTGCGGCGGGCTCCACCCCGCCCAGAGTTGGAGCTGTGGGCGTCTCAGAGTGTCCCCTCCCCGCCCAGCACCAGCGCAGCCAAGCCCCATCAGTGTCTCAAGAGCATCGGATCTCAGAGGAACCTTCCAGAGCCGCACATTCTGTGGGAAGGCCTAGTCTCCCGAGGACCGTGTGCACCACTCACCCTTCCTCAGCCCAGGTAAAGGAAACCCCCATGGCCCAGAGCCTTGGTGACAGGTGCAGGCTGGGCCCACATGGGGGTCACCCTGGTCCCAATTAGCCTCAGACTCCGGCTCCTCCTGGGCTCAGTTCATCTCAGCAAGAGTCTTGAGGAGCCCCAGATGACCGCAGTGCTGTCCCGGCTGACGGCATGCACGCTGCTGGCTGTGCCCACAACACGCTGGCTGTCCACGGATGGAGCCACGGGCACCCAGGAGCCTGACGAGCACAGACGCACCACTCACCCACCATTGCGCAGCTTCCTGCCTGGAAGCCACCACCCCCAGCCGCCCCTGCTTGGAACATCCTCATCCCCAAAAGTGCCTCCTGCAGGACGAGCACAGGCCCTGGGGGCCGGCAAAGACCCCAGAGCTAGCACCACTCACCTGCCTTCCCCGGGAGCGTGCGCTTCTGCCCGGCCCGACTTCAGGCCGCAGCAAAACACAACTTCCTTCTGCTGGTTTTGCCACACGGGTCACCAAAGACAGCGCCTTCGCATTTCCGCATCGTCACACGCCCCAGTTCACTGGCTCCCCAGCTGCCTCCTCTGTGAAAGTACAGCCCACATGGGCTGGAGAGCTGTCCAGGCCCCTGTGAGCCTCTGCAGCACGGCCCGTGGTGGTTTAGCGGCACCCCGAGCCGCAGCCGTCCGCACTCCACCTCTGGGCTTCTCTGCACACACCTGCGGGCACATGACACTGGGACCCGCAGAGAGTCAAGCAGGACTGAGCAGCGGGGTCCCCCGTGCACCATCAGAGGAGCACCCTTGTCATGGGGCACCATGACCCCCGGAAAAGGTAAACGCATGAAGACGTGGAACCCTACAAAGCTCAGAGTGCGAGCTCTTGCATCGGTTCCAGTGGCGTCCTCTTCGTTCCACCCTGCACGCTTCTTTAGAAACAGAGGCGCCTGGGTGGCTCAGTTGGTTAAGCGACTGCCTTCAGCTCAGGTCATGACCCCGGAACCAGGATCGAGCCCCGCATTGGGCTCCCTGCTCAGCTGGAAGCCTGCTTCTCCCTCTCTCACTCCCCCTGCTTGTGTTCCCTCTCTGGCTGTGTTTCTCTCTGTCAAATAAATAAAATCTTAAAAAAAAAAAAAAAAGAAAGAAAAAAAGAAATAGAGGTTTCTTTGAAAAGAGGTTCTAAAATCTTTCTAAAAAAGAAATTCTAAAATTTCTTTGAGCCTTGGTGGCCTCGTGCTGGCAGGGGCGGGGGCCCGGGTGGGGGTGGTGACCGTAGCGCCCCCTGGGGGCAGCGCCTCGCACACAGGGAACACTTGAGTGGGAGGAAGTCAGCGTGGGGGCAGGGGAGGAGGGTGCTCCTCCGGCCCCTGCACCTGCCTCACGCGTGCCCAGAGCACACAGCAGAGCCTTCCACACGCACTTGCTGGTGGTGTCCACGCAGCAAAGTCGCTCCCAAGCTCGGCTGTCTGGGGCGGGGAAGCGGCTCCAGATAGTCTTCCTCTTAAGCCCCGGGTTTGAGGAAGTCTGTGAGGAAGTTGGGGACTGACCGGTCACAGTGGTACTGCCACATGCAAAGACACGGGTGTCTCCCTCCAGGGACGCAGGGACCCCGGTGAGCACGCACAGCGCCTATGCTCTGGCTCCCGGCCACCGCTGAGGACCCCGAGCTGCCCCCGCCGGCAGGTGACAGGATGGTGTCTCAGAGGCTCCTGGGCCCACTCCCAGCTCTCGAGGATCCCTGGTCCCCTGCCATAAAATGGAAAGGAGACAGGATGCTCAGAGTTTTGGGGAGGAACAAGGGTCTGGGCTGTGGCGGGTGGTCCCTCCAGGTGCCTCCCACTCCAGTGCCACACCTGTCACCTTTCCCCAGCACATTGAGAATTAATGTGTTTATTTCTTTGTAAACAGAACATACCAAGATAACCAGATTGTCTCTCCTGCCTTTTAGGAGAATTCTGGGCACAAACAACACTGAAATTCCATGTTTACCAAATGCGTGGCGACATCCCATGTCAGGCGCCGACGGTCTGTAGCCTGTGGTATTCTGTGGTATTCTGCCAGGCTCACTTCTGAGCAAAAGGAGCCCGTGATGTGGGCCCCAGCACCAGGAGAAGGAGCCCCCTGCACCATCTCCCACCTTGTCTGCACATCTGGAATGATTCCAGAGTCAGAGGCTTTTAAGTTCAATGCTCAGTGTTTCCGTGGACGGAGCAAGCCGATTGTGGGACCACGAGCCAGAATCTTGTTTCTCCAGCATTTCACATCCTGAGAATCTCCCGGGCTCCTCGGTGACCGCTGACGTGGCGCGAGAACCCAAGGATGGTGCAGAGCAGCCCGGTTGATGTTCATGTGGGGGGGGGGGCTGCCTCGACTCAGCCCACACTTGGTTTTGTTGCACAATGGCTTAGTTTTGTGCTTTTAAGATTCAGATGGCTGGCCTGCATTGGCTGAATCACCTCTGTCACTGAGTGTGGGTGAGGGATGAGTGGGCCGTGGAATGATCCAGAAACTGATAGCTCAGGGCCAAGGTCAGGAAGAGCTAGTTAATGGAAAAGGAAATCTAAGTGGCCACACACACGTGATGAGATGGCTAACTCCCACACCCAAGGGCCCTCTCTCCCCATCAGGTTAGAAAAGACCCCTCCACAGGATTCGGGGGCAGAAGGGGACATCTGCCCTTTGACCCTGCACTTATCATTCTGGAAACTGGTGCTGGGCATACCTGCCCAGGTGCACGGTAGCAAGGTGCCAGGTGTTTCCCTTGCCAGGGCAGGTGAGAGCAAGGCTGGACACAACCAAGGCTCACCTGGAGGGCGCTGGTGGGCCGACCGTGTGTCCCCAGTCAGCGCCGAGAAATACCTGCCTAATGGGCAGAGCGGCCAGAAGTCCTCACGGCAGACACAGCCGGTCACTGGAATGGGATGAAGTACCTGGGCTGCCAGATGTTCTAACTGTGGGCTCCGCAAACTCTTAAAAATGCTTCTGGGAAAAGATGCCTCCCTCTCTACATGGGGAAGCGCAAACAGGGCAAATTACCAATGCTTGATAAATGAATTCCTGCATCATTTGACAAATTTAAAAACTGTTTAAAATGGTATCTTGGGGCACCTGGTGGCTCAGTCGTTAAGCGACTGCCTTCCGCTCAGGTCATCAGGATCCCAGGATCAAGCCCCGCATCAGGCTCCCTGCTCAGTGGGAGGCCTGCTTCTCCCTCTCTCACTCCCCTTGCTTGTGTTCCCTCTCTCACTGTGTTTCTCTCTGTCAAATAAATAAATTGAAATAAATGGCTATCTTATGGATGGAGCCTCGGTGAGAGCGAGAGTTCTCCTGGGTCTTTTTGTTTTTTTTAACCATGTAACCATATTGCCTGTTTTTCAATTTAATAGTTTTTCTATGACCATGATAAAAATACAAATTTTAAACTTCCATTTCTTCTCATAGCTTGTCCTCATGGCAAAGACAGCACAAAGCCGAGACACAGGCTGGGGCTCCACAGACGCAACACAGAGGAGCAGAGGGAGCACAGGGAGGATGAGGACAGGAAGGAGCCTGAGGAGCACAGGAGCACGGGGTGGGAGCACTGCTACGCCAGAGAAGGAGGAGCCAACAGTGGCTGAGGAGCACCCTTCTCCCCGCACCTTGTGGACGGCACTCTGGACCTTCGACAGGCACAGAGCTGACTCGAGCAGCCCCCAGCCCCACTCCTGCCGTAGCCCCTACATGCACCCGTCCTGCGTCCTGCAGCACGGCTGTATTTGTAATGGGGAAAATCAGAGGTGTGTGTGTGTCAGATGATGGAGAACTGCTCCCGTACGTTAGCACTGGTAGGGTTTCTATAGTAAGTTAAATGATTTAATACGACAATTACTGTAATAATACAATCACATTAAATTAAAATGAGACAGGTGGTGTCACACAGGGATAGAAAGATGTATCAGTGGAGCAGAATGGGGGTCCAGATACGTGCTCACACGCATGTAGCAGGTCAGGTTTTGATGAAGGCAGCAGGACTCGGGGCTGGGAGAGGAAAGCCCCTCGCGACTGGGCTGCATGCAACCCATGGACGTGACACGGACAGGTGAGCCTTTACCGTCACTCACACCGCGCACACACACAGAGAAACATAGCTGGAACGAAGCCAGGTCTTAACTGTGAGCAGGACTCAGTTTAGATTAGAGTTAAACTAGAGTTTCCAGAAATGCAGCGGTGGACTGCCCACCCCCTGGAGGCAGGCAGATGTCTCAGGCCTAAAAGCAACAGAAAAACACTTGATAAACCAAGCTTCATCAGCATGAGAATCATGTGCTTGTCCAGAGGCTCCAGGAAAACCAGGAAAAGCAGAGCCAGGGACCAGAAGAAAATGTTTGTAATACATCTCTCTGACAAAACACTTGTGCACAGAATATATAAAAAGTTCCTACAAATCAATAAAAAAGACAATCCAATAAAAATAAATTGAGGAATAGACTAGACCATGTGCTTAAAAAGGTTATCTGAAGGGGTAGTGAGCACCCAGGGAAGCGCTCCCCAGCCCCCGCGGGAGGGAGATGCAAGCAGGGATGTGTGACCCAGTGCCAACAAGCACAAAATTCTACACCTGCTTTGGAAACCACCTGGCGTTTTCCCATGAAGTTAAGCAAACACCTACCTGAGACCCAGCAATTCCACTCCTGGGGGTCTCCCCAGAAGAGAAAACATCTTTCCTCACATAAGCCTGGTCACCATGTCTGTAGCAACGCGATTCATCATAACACAAAACTGAAAATGACCCAGATGTCCACCAACTGGAGAATGACCAAGCAAAGTGCGCAACCATATTCGTCATGCGGCATGTTACTCAGTTCTCGATGTACCAAGGGATGTGGGTGAATCTCGCAAGAAGCAGGTGCAGCAGGCTGCTCTAGACAGGGTTAAAGAAGAGGTAGAACTAGCACGGGAGCTTAGAGCAGCACAATCTCTGTGGCCTGGAGGGCGGGGGTATGGGTTTGCTCTGGCCGCTGTAACAAAAGTCTATAGAAGCAAGAGCGAGAAGGCATCCAGGCCCCGTCCTCAAGGCCGGCAGTCTGAGATCCAGGCGTGGGCAGAGCATGTTTCCCCCGAGGCCTCTCTCCTGGCCGGAGCAATGGGCCACCTTCTCCCCGTGTCCTCATGTGGGTGTCCCACCTTTCATGTCTGTCCTCACCTCTTCTCAGAAGGACACCAGTTCCACTGGATTAGAGTCCACACCTCTGACCTCATTTTAACTACTTCTTTAAGGGTCCAGTCTTTAAATGAGGTCCATTCTGAGGCACCGAGGTTTAAGATTTCAGCATATGAGTTTTGAGGGACGCAGTTGATCCGTAACATCACTTAAAGACGGGAGCAGGCAAATACACCACTGTTCTCACTCATCAGAGTGCCAGGTGTTTGAGCCTCACAATAAGGCAAGGAGTGAAAATGCACGCAGGACAAACGGAAGGAAGGAAAGTGCCCATATCTGCAGATGACCTGATTGTCTACGAAGAAAATCCCGAGAATCTACAAAAACACTGCTAGAGCCAGCAAGTCAGTTTGGCAGGTCAGAGACACAAGATCCAAATCGCTTGAATGTGTAAACATGCAGACCCCCAAAATGTAAGAAACAGTGCCATTCACACTAAAATATGTAAAAAAATTTAAAAGGAGGAGCCTCAAATGTAAATCCAACAAAACATTTACTAAGCTTGCATGCTGAAACTAATGCACTGATGAAAGAAGCCAAAGTCTAAAAAAAGAGGCATATTGTGTTCAAGTTCGTGGATGGACATGTGACACAAAGGTGTCATTTCTCTCACAAATGTCTATGAGTTTAACTCTGTTTCTATCAAAGTCCCAGCAAGGCTTTTTGTTGATCTCAGATGAGCTCACTCCTGAATCTCCGTGGAGAACACAGGCCCCGGGGCCGTGAGGCACTGTGACCGGGGCTCTGTCGCCACAGCAGAGGGCATGAGGTGGTGCTGGGACTCAGCGACCAACGGGACACCACAGGGCCCAGCAGGAGCCCCACCAAGGATGGGGATGGTTGCCAGAGGTGCAAAGAGAGGAAAAACAGCCTTTCCACGAACAGCACTGGGATGATGGGACATCCCCAGGCAACCAAGGAGCCCGACCTAAAGCGCACGCTCGACGCAGACACCAGCTCAAAATGGATCCTAGATTGAAATGTAAAATGTAAACGAGGAGACTTCAAGGAAAAATTAGGAAACAACTCGTGGGATCCAAGGCTAGGTGAGGTTTTTTGATTGGAGACCAAGAGCAAGACAGTCACAGACGCGAGCCAGCCCCGTGGTGAGGGGACTCCCTTCGCACCTGCCCGGCCCGCGGACATAAAGAAGGGCTACGCTGCTGGTGTTGTCCAGGATGCGCTGAAACGGGGCCACTCTGACCCGGCATGCAGATGGGACAGCCACTCTGGGGAGAGCTGGGCAGCATCTCTCAGGAGACGTCTGACCACCCCTGGATGCAGCAGGGGACCCAGCATCTGTCCCCCAGAAGTGCAGCCTGCCTTCACACAGAGACCCACATGCAGACTTGAAGGGCAAACAACCCCGTGGCTTTCAAGGGGTGCAGTCTCGAACGCGGCACGGCCACACCCTAGACACACTCAGCGCTCCAGAGGAAGGGATTCGGATGTGATAGTCTGGGTGAGTCTCCTGAGATTAATGCCGACAGAAAAAGCCAGTTTGAAAACGCCCCCAATTCCACTTGCTGAGTGTTCTTGAAATGACACAAGTGTACGCCCAGGGCACAGGTTAGCGGGCAACGGGGGCACGGGAGGGGTCCCGGGAGCTGCGTGGTGCAGACCTCCCCTCCATGGCTGCAGTTCTGCACGATGTCACTGCTGGGCAGAGGGTACGCAAGCTCGCAGCCTGTGAACCTACCGTTACCTACTGCAAAATAAAAAGCTTCGCGGTTTTTTTTGTTTGTTTTCTTTTTTAAACAAAGGGCTAATGGAGTCCCTTGATTCTTAAGAGAAGCAGTGAACTTCCCAGGGCAACATAGCAGTTCCTGGACTCCTCAGCATAACCCGAAGTGGAGGGTGCCTGGAACCCAGGGCCACGCAGCTCCCCCGCAGGACCCGGTGCCCCTCACCGTGCACGCCCAGCTCTGGTGCCTGCTGCTCCCCTCCCTGTGCCATCTGGACCTGGCCTCGCAGCCCTCGCGTCCACACAGAGAGTAAGCGAGGAGCAGCCTCGTGGGCACCCCGTTTCCCCGTTTCCACGAAGGGAAGCTATGTCTCAGGAGGTGAAGTGGGAGCGGATGGAGGATGCCTCCAGGACAGCTGGCTACTGGCACAGGACGCGGGGGGGGACACGGGGCAGGGAGGGGGTGCCGGGCTGAAAGCAGCTCCCCGAGGGAGGCGCGGGAGGACACTGGGCAGCCCGCTGCTGGCTCTCAAGGCGGTGGGGTGCTGGAGGTGCCCTTCAGCCAGGATGGGATGGTGTCCAATGCTGACATCTTCCCCAGAAGCCAGGTGAGAGCCGGGTAGGAGGTGGGGTGGGATCCCACGGATTCGGATGGGGTTCCCTGGCCACTCAGCCCCAGATAAGACCTAGGGAAGGAGCGGGCACCCGCTGCGCACACGCTAGGACGGGTGACCTTCCAGATCTGGGTTCTAAGCTTCTGGGAGTGTTCACTTTCCTCTCCATGCTTCTCAGTGACATATACATTTTTACAAAGAATATTTATTATTATTTGCAATTGGGAGAAAAGTCGACCTATTTTAAAACGAGGATAACACCTCCTCCTTTGCTCATTTGAGATTCCGAGCCTCCAGCGGTTGCCTCAGAGCCAGCTGTCCCCGTGTCTGCTTATATACGGAAAATTTAATTTCTACTTAGCTGTCCTACATTTCTCTGGGGTAAAAATGTGGTTAAGAAACCCAAAAGGAAGGGACATGGAGTGTAACTTGGCCTTCTGAAAACACTTCTGCAAAAAGTTCTCTAGGTTCCTTTAAACTGAAAGTGGATTCAGTTCCAAGACCGAAAACGTTCTCTAAGTTGGGTGCTGCCTCGACTGTGGCCGTGGGTCAGGCAGCCCCGAGGACGGCCAGGTGACCCAGATGACCGCGGATGGCTTGGGGTGCGTCAGACGCCAGGGTGAGAGCAGCAAGGGTCTGACTGGGGAGCACTCACGTTACCTCCTTCTTTAAAACAAGAGCAGAATTGTTCTAAAAATACTTGATGGTTTAGTCACTGTGGCCAGAAGCGGCCTCTGGGGTTGCCGTGGAGGACCCCGCGGGCCTCGGACCCTGACACGGAGTGATGTCTGAGAGCTTTGCACACGGGGTAGGTCAGTTACGGGGCCCTGGGGATAGGACGTTGGCCACAAGTGGAGGTGACCCCTGACCCAGACGGGGTGCTGTGTCTGCGGCATTTCTTCACCCTGTAAGGAAAAAATCACTGCGCACACACAGACGCGCGCAGGAGGCGTGCACGGAGGCGCGGGCCCGCACACGGAGGTGCGCACACGCCCCCCCCCCCCCCCCCCC
>PITA01019988.1:16603-36179 GCA_004023965.1 Spilogale gracilis | reverse complement strand
GCTCTGCGGGCTTCCTCCCCCACTCCCCTGTCTCTGGGGGCAAGCCTCCAGACCCTCCAATTTGTTTCTACCTTTTTGCCGATGTTCTTTGTCTCTCGTGGCGGTCCAGAAGTGGGAAATATCACATTTCAGGCTGGTTTCATGGGTGTTCACGGTGGTCTTGTAGTGGTTTTTTTGTTGGAATTCAGCTCTCTTCCTAAATTAATAATATTTTAACATATTTTGATTATTTGGGTTTTTGAAGAAAGGAGCCACATTTTAAAAGTCATCTGTCCTCTGTTTGGTACCAAACTGGAGCTTTATGGAATTTTAAATAGTTGAACTAGTAAATCTAGGGTAAACAGTGTTTATAATGGAAACAATGACAGACCCTTGCCATAACACTACCAATAGAACTGAGCTCTAGGAATGTGAAAATGGCAGGTGATACAGGAAGAACTAAGGTTTATAAGTCTGTGTGTGTTTCAGGAATTAGGGTGGCAAGTGTGCATGGTAATTCAAATTCATTAATCCCGTGAGGGAATACTTTTAAAAGGGGAAAGCTACTGGTAAACATTTTTCCCCCAAGTCCTATAAGAGATGTGGGCATCACACAGACCACTGTTATTTCTGTGTCTTCCTTCTACCTTATTTTAATTTCCTAACCATCTCTCTCTTCCCAACTCCTTACTTCCTATAGTCCTCTAAGAGAATCTAGCAAGTTAGAGGTCTAATATGTTTTTACATCTCTTTGTAAGAGTGAAATGAGAGCATGATTAAGTCCCTCTGTTCCCCCTTCCTTCTCCCCTGCTTCTTCATTTTTACATAGTCTTCCTAATAATATTAGATCATTTGAGAATTGAATCTCCTTATTCCTACCCAGAGCCTTTTCTCACAGAAAATCCCCAGGAGAAAAGACACAGTTTTCTCTTCCATGTAACTTTTGAACAATCACTTGATTAGCCAGCCTTGACAGCTGTTAGAAAATCTTGGTGTAGCCTGAACATCCCTATTGATTAGCTGATATATGACCTGGGATTTGGCTGAGCTGATTGCTTTCTCACTAAAGCATTCAAGAAGTTCTGATTAGTTAGGCATTCTTGTAAACTCTCATTTATCCAAAAATCAAACTGCCAGGAAGTTCAAACAGTCAGAATTATTTCTAGGAAATAATTAACAGCAAGGAAGGTGTCCAAAGTGTCTTCTGAATCACCCATTCCTCCTTCTATTCCTCCCTCCTTTTTTTCTTGTAATAGGCATTAACTGAATGCTCCCTATATTGTTGAACATCAGACTAGGCTGTGGTTGTAGAAAGATCCATAACACATAGTCCCTGTCCTTGAAGAGCCCACAATGTAATGAGGAGACTGAGAAGCAACAGATAGCTATAATACGATGAATTAAGTGCAGTAATAGAAAGGTGCCTGTGGAGCTATATTATGTCATCCTTTTGCCAGATTAAACCATATAAGGCTTTTGATTTGGTTCTAATCCTTGGGAAATAGGTAGTTAAGGTATCAGAGAAGAATGAATACTGGTGGGATAACTAACTATATGTGGGTTCAGTCTGATTCTGCTAAGTATTAACTGGGTAAACTAGCTGTCACACATCCTTTCTGGAAGTCACTCATTGTTTCTGAGTTTTGCTTTCTTCTTATGTAGTATATTACCTACCTCACATGCATTGTCTTCTTGGTTTCTCATAAGAGCAGTAGTATTTATTTCAACCAAAGCAGAATCACAGTACAGAAAAAGTGAACAACTTGCCTAAGTATACCAGTTTGTTTGTGGGAGATTAGCTGATGCCAAGTCTACTGTTTTTTTACCTGCCTTTCGTCAGTGAACCTACAAATGTCACTAAACTACATTTATCATAAAGGAAGAAGGTATCATTTTGGGAAGATTTTCAATCCTGAGAGGTTAAACAAATAGGATTTCTCAGTTTATGATAATATCTCATTAAGTAGAACCCTTCTTCAATCACACTCTCTCCCACCACCCACACAATTCCTGAAACTTCCTGTTAATTGAAATGGTGATAATATATACATACATATAAGTATTTAAATGTATACATAAATATTTATACATATATATACTTGTATATATAAGTATGTATATAGTATGCTCTTTATGATTTTTAAGCAGAACTTTTGTTTTACTTTTTTATTTTTTTAAGATTTTATTTATGTATTTGACAGCGAGAGAGATCACAAACAGGCAGAGAGGCAGGCAGAGAAAGAGGGGGAAGCAGGCTCCCCGCCGAGCAGACAGCACAATGTGGAACTCGATCCCAGGACACTGAGATCATGACCTGAGCCGAAGGCAGAGGCTTAACCCTCTGAGCCACCCAGGTGCCTGAACTTTCAGTTTTATATTTGGTCCATAAGTCCAGACATTAAAAAGCCTGTTAGTCAGTAGTTTGGCAGACAATTGCTCCAACCATGCATTGTTCTCTTTTTTTCACTATGATAGTAAGAAGTTCAATGAAAGTCACTTAGAGTTTCTTTGATCTCCTTGTCTCCTAATGCCTACTTCACACATGTGTGTGCCCTGGCTAAAGTTGGCAAATGATTGCCTACAGATAAATTCAAAAGTCAGGGTAAAAAAACTACTTTAATAATTTTTTGAACTATACTCCTTAAATTAAAAAAAAAACTAAAAATAACTCCTTTGAAAATATATTTATATCAGAAACCAGGCAGTATCTTCATATTGGTAAAATGATGGCAACAATTTTAGGTTAGTGAACTGAAATTAGGAACATCTGCCTTGCTTCTGATGATCCTGGCATTTGGGAATAGTGATAAATGACTAGAGGTTATTAGACATGTCCTGCAAAATGGTGCTGGTGAGTTGGAACTTGAAGTTTGTCATTTGAAAAAGGAAACTGACTTCCGCAGTTGGACCTAATTATGACAGCCATGATAAATAGCCTTTCTGTGTTGGCATGTTTATTTCTCAGGAACCTGAACAGGGAAATTAGTTTTAATGCATTTATGTGGGTGGGAAGAAATGCAATTTTTGTCATTTCTTATAACAAATTTATCACCTGATAATCTGAAGGTATGATCAAATCACAAAAGCAGATGACTTCCCTAGTCTCCTAAGCATTCGTGTCTGTTAAGCAAAAAGAGTATTAATCAGAAAGTGAAAGGGAATTTTCTCTTCCTTTATATTCAGACTGATCCTTTGCTAGGTAAATCTCTCTTAATCATCATGTTTTTTGCCTTGTATTTGGCAACTTCACATTTACCAATAAGGTTCTTCAGGAAATTTAGGGAGGGAATAGGGAGTGTAAAATTTCATTTTTTCATCAGTTTTTCTCAGTTTGGTTAAAGAAATATGCTAGTCCATTTCTCAGTGCTTTCAGGTTTACATTCCCATATACTGAGGGGGGGTAATTAAATCCATAGAGATCTCTGCTAAATATGGCAACAAGCTGTCTTGCACTCCAGTCTTTACTAGGGTTTACAGCTTAAGATTGATGATTTAATGTTTAATCATTTAATACTTCTTAGATAGGCAAAGTACTATGCTAATATGTTGACTCAACAACCCTATGGGAAAATTTAATCCCCACTTTATAGAGTAGAAAAGAAAGGCTAGTAAAGGCTTCTGTTTTTGGTACTGTGTGTCCTAATATCATTTGAATTTTTATACTATGTACCTGTATCAAGATTTTTGAAATTATTTTTAAATACCCAGAATCAGATCTGGAGCCTAAATTTAATATGTTCTCACTGGTGTAAGAGTATCTGAAATTGGGTCGAATTTTAGTTTTACTGTTCTACAGAATTTGGTCTATAGTTATCAAAATCTCAGGATTATAGAGACCAAGAATAACATGAGTAGTGAATCTTAGTTATTTAAATGTTACATTCCAATGTATCCAGAACTGAAATCCCTATTTCACAGCAATGTTCATTCACCTAGATCCAGCTTGGACCTAGAAAGGATGAAATCTGACACCGTACCTTTCCACTAGGATAGGACAGATATGAAGAAGGCTGAAATTATAATAGAAATTTAGACCATGTATCAAGGCATGTTATTTTCAAGGTATGGTAAGTTTCAATAGAGATATAGGAAAACAGAACTGTGTGACATTCAAACAAGAATGAAATTTTTAGGAGGAGATAAAGGCTTAGGATGCAGATTCTATACACACAGTTTTCATGTTCAGTATTTTAGTCATGTCTCATTTAGTGTCAAGGAACAGGAAGGCATGAAATCTAACTCAAGTATAAATTATCTTTCAGAAGTTGGGTAAAGGAACTGCCTTATCAGAATAAAGGTATGTAGTGAAAGTGGGTGGCAAAAGAAGCACTTGACATTAACTCAGGGAACTGTATGAAGATCCATTGGCCAAAGTAGTAGAAACCCTGTGACAGGTTGTAATATACATTACTGACACATACACTTACTTCTCTATGCACCTAAATTAGGAGTGGAGCCTAGAGATAGCAAATATATAAAATATATCCTCTGTCCTGGAGTGGAGCCTAAATTAGAGATATCAAATATATAAAACATATCCTCTTTCCTGTTATGTCTACTATTGCCATCAGTAATTGATCACAGCACCCATTCCTGGATACCAGTACATAAGAACTCATGAGGGTTCTAAGCAGTTACTGCCAGTTCATCAGTGTTGGAATGGGATGAAAATTATTTCCCACTACTAGCTTCTAGTTCTTTCTAGATTGCATCTTGGAAGTGGGTCAAATTAATACTATAAGTAGAGATATTAGTGAATCCAGCTTTGGACAAAACCATGCATAAAAAGGCAGTCAAAATGAGGCAAGCAGGTTAAGACAGACAGGAAAACAATGTATGTGTGTTAAGCTATGTCTGTCTGTGCTCTTTTGAATCATAACCACCCATCACAGAAATTGGCATGGCATGTGATAGAACCAGCACCCATTTTTGAATCAAGCAGATGTATATGGAAATCCAGATTCCATTATTTATAAGCCTCAGGACCTTAGGCAAGTTATTTAAATTTGTGAATGTCACTTAATTCATCTGTACAATGAGAATAATCAGATTCTCAGGATAGGATTATATGATTAAATTATGCAATATATGTGAAAGCATAGTATCTGGCATGTGATAGGTTTTGATAAATGCTAAAAAAGAAAGAAGTACAACATAAAATGATTTGAAAACTATCAGCCACAACCAAAATGCCAGTGATCATCACCCTTTCCCTGAATTCTTGTACCTAGGAAACAATAATAATAAAAAAACAGATGGAACCCAGAAAAGGCATACCACAGGTTCATTTGATTGTACCTTGAGTCCAGTTCCATATCTAGGCAAAAAAATTGTTGTGTGACTCCCACCTCACATTTGCAGGTGGTGTCCATGATCCCTGGATTTGACTCGGGCCTGGACTAGAAAGAGATTCTACCTTGCCTCTGGGATTCTCTATATAAGGATTATTTTAGAATTTCATGGATCTTCAATTGATCTTGGGTCATACTAGTAGCATGAATCACTAATGAAGCAGAGAAAGAAATGCTGCAGATCTCCACCTTGCCTCCATAGAAAGAAACAAAAATCAGATAAAACTCGATATTTCTGCTTCAGTTATGTGGCACCCAGAGGCTCACTGTTGTAAAATCACTTTTGTACCTTGAATATAACAAAGAACTGTGCTTTCCAGACATGTTTATCAGGCTTCTCACAGGACCACCAAGTCAAAACTGCTTTTGCCCCCTAAAGGTACCTGGAAAATCTTATTTTGTTATGTGTCCATGAGGGAAAATAAAGGGCTTCCTGGCATGCAGCTGTAATAATTGGGAATGTTTCAATGTTCTTCAAAGGCTAATGGGACAGCATAACTTGTGTGCAATCAAAGATTATCACCTTAATCAAAACTTCAGCTATTCATTGTTTTCTTCTTTATCCGACGAGGCCCACCCTAATGCCAAACAATTCTTACTTTTCCATAGTATTGGTGGAGAATCACAAAAATTCTTAAAGAGGCAATTATATAAATTCATTCATATCTGGATTTGAAATGTATAAAATTTGTACATATTTTTTTCTTTGCTGTAACTTTAGTACTTTTGCTAATGAGAATTATGCGGTTATAAGACTCAAAATGTTGGATCTGGAGCATTCTAAATTTGCAGAAGCTAATCGATAGAGTGAACAATACACATGGAAACAGTTGAAAAGTAACATTATACACAAGAGCCAGTGTGTAGGATAATAAATATCCCCTCCAGCTATTGAAAATAACTTTCTAATCCTGACTTTTGGATTCTCAAAAAGACTTCATTTTGATGCCATTGATTTTCCAGAAAGATTCTTGCCCTCTTTCTGGCACTGCTTTCAGGATCCAGGGAGCCTTTGCTAAGCCTTTCTGCTCTTCTTTGCTTTCTGAAAGCTGCTTCCTGCCTTTTTCCACCCTCCTAATATTTCAGTTCAGCTTGCCCTTCTTAGTGAGACAAATGGCCTGAGAAAATGTGCTGTGGTTTGTTGAGAGAGTTGATGAATAATATAGGACCTGGAAGACCTGAAGTCATAAGATGGAAGGACTTACTGGCTAATCTTCATACAATGGCTGCACTCCAGTCACCCAAAGAAATAGCCTTTTGGTAGAGACTTCTACACAGAACAGATTTTAGTCTCTTTCTCATTCTAATCTGCTACAAGCATACCTTCCAAATCCACTTACCATGCCCTTAAGACCCTCCTTCCTCATAGTACCTATATAGAAGACATATCTTAGCTGGGTCATTTCTTTTCACCCCAGGAGTTCCTTCAACTAAAGCACAATTCAATTTTATTACATGCCTGCCTTAAAGAACAGCTGAAATGGACCATGTGATTTCCTTCTGTCTGTACCCTGTCCCAGATCTCCAACCCCCCAGACCCTTTTGCTTCTCAAACCAGATGGGCTATTGAGATCTGTTCTCACTTTGGAAAAAAATAAATGGCCTAATAAAAAGCTTACAATTCCAATGTGCAGTTGAGGGCTGTGGGGAGAGTGACTCTATAGTATTATCTCTATTACTAGGGATGGGCCCTCACTTTAACTGGTGGGCAATTCCTTGCCCAATCTCACAGGACAATGTTAAATTAGGAATAGTCAGGCTTTTCCCTTTTGCAAGCTGCCTCAATTTTAGTGTTATGGATCAGACACAAGAATTTTTCATGGTTTATACACTATTTATATGTCATCATTAGCTGATTAAGAAAATTTGAAATTCCTATTTAGGTCACAGTAGAAATCACTGGAGATAAGGCCTTGAAAAACAAGTATTAAAGGAGTACACAAAGCCAATCCAGGCAGGAATCAGCAGGAAATTATGGTGGATTTCTTTCCGTTGCCTATTTTATCGTTCTCTTCGGACCTTCCTTATACTATTGACTGCTACTTTTTTTTCCTTATTCTAATGCAGAATTTCCTGCAGTTGTGGTCTTGTGCCCTTAGTTGAATCTCCTTATTTTCCATTCTGTTTTTTAGCATCCCTTCCTGGCTACTTTCAAATGTTGGAACAGCTTTAACTTCAGATCTGTGCAAGCCTAGATCACAGGTCAACTCCTGGAAAATGGGTTAAAGCTCAACCACTCGCAGATAACCACAGCATGTTAGGTTCACACTTGGCCTCTTGCTGTTCTTTTATATGTACACATGTTTGTATGTTTGTATGCCTGAGTCTGTCCTATACACAACTGGAAAAAGCATAGTACAGTAAGGTGGTATGGTACAGTAGTTAAAAGCATGGGCTTTGGAGTCAGACAGACATGGACTTATATTCTGGATCCAGAACTTTCTAGCCCATATAGCAGTGGGAAAATTACTTAAAGTCTCCTCTGAAAATGGAGAAAACAATAGTGTAAGCCTCTTATAATCGTTTTGAGGATTAAATGCATATGAAGGGAGCAGAATCACATTTTGTATGTAGTTGGTTCTCAATAAGTGGTAGCTGGACTAAGCTATTCAAGGGTAAGAACATGACTTATAGCAGATTTCTTCCCTAGCTCAAATCCACATATCCTGTAGCAAAGACTAGTCATGCTAGATTCCAGAAGATTGAAGTGGAAGGGGCCTTGGAGATCATACTATCTGATCCTCTCATTTTCTTATCAGGAACCTGAGATACAGAAATAGAAACAGACCTGCCTCAGGTCATTTTGGCATAATGTGACATACCCAGAGTTAAAACTCAGGATTCATTATTATCCTCTTTCTTTTATTCCAATCTGTCTCTGTGATATAATTTTTAAGATTGGTTTTTCTGCATTAGCTTTTTCCAACACAGTCTGATGGGAAAGGGAGTTATAGACAGCTTTGTGTTACAGAGACCCAAAAGCACAGGGTGAATGCAAAAGAAAGGAAAATAACCAGATGTTATGTATGTTAGAAGTTTTCACTTTAAGTGGAGAGCAAAGATATACATATATGTGCACATCATGCACATGCCATCACAGATACACATGCATTTGACATTAAGGACAATGACAAGGCAAAGGAAAAAATGTTCAAAGTTGTAGTGTAATATGAGTTCATGAGAGCTGAGTGGACCAATTAAAAATTTAAAAAAAATAACTGAAGAGCTTTACAGCCCAGAAAGCTTAACAGAGGATGATCACCTGGAAAGAAATGATTATTACTACAGTAGCTCTGCTAAAATACCTTCCCAAACATTTAAGAACAATAAGAGCAGCAGAGGACACCACCCTTTTTATCCCACTGGAATCTGTGTTAGCCCACCAGGATCCATTTATAAGGAAGACAAAGCATGTACTTAAATCTTGGTTTCTGTGTTCTATAAAGAAAACCTTTCCACATCTGTTTGGCTTTCACGCAGCTTCCTCAGTTATCATCCCACACCTTTACCACTACAGCAGGCTTTGACAGAAGCCACTTAGTTAGAGTACACTTTCAGTTGCCAAAAAATACAATGCAAACTACCCCAGTCAACTTCATACTCCTGGGGACGATCCTCCTCCCCCTGGCTTTCCCATAAAGAAGTGTTAGACTGACCTTTGCCTCAGCAAGCTTAATGGAGAACAGCAGATTTCAGTAATGGATCAGTTCCTCTTAGCATGCCCAATCTGTAATGAAAATGAATTGCTGTATTTTAGTGTACTCAGAATAACCAAGTATGGATTAGTCTTTGATTCTGACTGTAGATGCACGAATCTTATTGTCCAAGGCCTTAGAAGGACACTGTAATATTTCAGGTCCAGATGCATGAAAGGAAGGTGTGCGTAGATTAGCCAAATGTTTATTTATTCACTGACATGGCATGATTAAAATAATAGATATTCAAAAATAATATGTCCTAATCAGTCTCCTTCCCAGGGACATACTTTCCAGGTACTAAAGAAATGTTATTAGTAATGCAGAGCTGCAAAACAGGCAAAATTTCTCTGAAGGTTCCTTATGCTCATCTTGTTTGTGCCCTGCTACCATACTGCAACATTCAGAGTACATATGACATTTTACTGTGGTAACCAATTGAGAGATACAAGGCAGTTCTTGGAGGCCAGCACTCCACATACCTGATGCATATTTTAGAATCCTGGGCAAGATATAAAACTAGAAAGATAGGAGAGATCAGATTGTGAAGAATTTTGTATACTATCATTTGTGGAGATCAGATTGTGAAGAATTTTGTATACTATCATTTGTAGACTCTAAGACATCAGCTTAGACTTTATCATTTAGGCAGTGAGTATCTACTAGAGGTTTTAATATAGGAAAATAACTGTCAGGTTTAGAAAAATCATACTAAAGACAGTATAGAGGACAAAAGTGACACTAAGTATAGTCATTGCAAAGGGTGTAGTTAAGGGCCAAAGCCAGATATCCCAAAAAGAGTCAGTGTTCATATGCAAGCCAAATCAAAGGTTGAGGCCATGAACTGGAGAATGTAGAAACTATCAGAAGCAGACCAAAAAGATGTCACTCACTGACCTAAAGTGAGCTCTTCTCTAGCCCTATATCTAGTGAAGGCAGTTCCAGCCAAGAATTCAGCCCTTTGGTTATGGCTAGATTAAGCACTCTAAGTGAGCTGATAAAGCGAGGAAATGGATAAAAAGAAATGAAAAAAAGAAAGAAAGAAAGAAAAGCTTGAAGCAGTTTGATAGTCAGTAAAATGCTTGAGAAAACCTGTGCTCATAAGTATTCCAAACATTCTTGCAGCCTTGACTGGCAGAGAGGAGCCTTGATGGTACTGTCCAGAGGCCAGGGCCTGGAAAAATGACTTCAGAATCTAGAACTATCTCACTTCAGTTCTTCCCAATTACTCTTTATTTTTAAAGGCAACAGAGGGTAACAGGCTTGAGTTAGGCTTATCATAAACAAATCTGTATCTGCCTACTTCTGCAAATGAGGAACACATGGAACCACTCAGGTTTCACCACCATGTATTTCAGAAGTTTTAGTCCTAGATCTTTGCAATAATCTTGTGTTACTATCTTTCTGCATAACTTTTAATGAGGATTAAATGACATAGTATATGTAGAGTACTTGTCAACTGCATAGTATTTACCAAGCATTCAATAAATATTAACTATTATTGCACATAATCTGTAAAATACATGAAATCAAATAATCACATATATAGTAGAGCCTTGATATTCCCAGGGTACATATTCAGAAACTTACACATATTCCAAATTTGTAAACTTACATTATATAATTTCTCTTTTAAAATGTTACAAAGTAAAATATTTTGATACTTTATAATTCCATAACAATAGGGAAACAATCATTTATAAAGCTATGGAAATTTATTTGGCTACTAAAATAAACCCTTATAAACTGATAACTAACCTGACTTTGCAAATATGAACAAAAGATCATGAGAAAGAGCTCATATAGTCATTTGGGATTCCTGTACAGTACAGAAAATGCATATACTAGCTCATCCGTCTCATCCCACTGGAAACAGATATCTCACTTGAAATTAAAGAGCAAAATATATGATATCCTTCCCTCATAGTCTGTCCCATGATTCAGTAAAGTGAGTGCTGACCATCTAGTACATACATATGTCTTTTAAAAGTGACAATGTGCTTTTTACCTCCATTCTCATGCATATATTATTTTTCTGTCTAAATCCAGAGACACAAACTCCTAGAAAACACTTGGTCCCCACAACTAAAATGTTATACGTAAGCATGAAAACAAGACAAGAGAAAAATGATAGCTATAGAGAACAAAGAAAAGAAATCCAACTCAATAATTATGGAGGTTACTGAGAAAAATATCAGAAGTAATAATCAAATATTATTAAAGAAAACACCTCTGCTTTTTAAAGACAATGAAAAGAGATCTGTATTTAGACATATGATGACCAAAACAAATTTATATTAGGAAGATGAAGAAAAATTCCTGCAAGCATCCATGGAGAAAAATAGCTTACCAATAAAGCTACAAAATTTAAGCTAGCTTCAAACATCTCAGACACACACTACATTACAAAAGACAACAAATGACGCAATACCAACAGAATTTTGTGAACTAAGAATTATATACTAAACTTAAATATCTTTCATATATAAAGAAACCATCTCAGATAGTCAAAGCCTCATAGGACAATACAAAATTTCAATTGTACTATGATATATATATCATATATATGTAGATATATATATTTATTGAAATATATATATTTAAATAAATGATTGGACTATATAACCACTGCCAAAATTATAAATAAATATTTAGAATTCACAAACAGGGAATTAATGATATGAAAAGACAGATTATTTTGTTACCATAGTTAAAGATTCAGGGACCTAATATTAACACTAGCGATGCAGTAATGTTTAGCAGAAAAAACATCGGACTGATTGGGAAAAGACCTGTGCTGGAATCACAGCTACAACATTATTATTTGGTTGCAAGGGTCAATAATCTGACTCAAATTATATTCATATTCAAATCTATAGTTATATTTATATTAAGCTAGATTAAGGTAGTTTGAGCTGGTTTATTATCCCTGCAATTTCTCTGAGCCTTAGTTTCTTCTTTTATGAAGTAAAGATAATAATGACAATGATGTCTACAGTGAGGAAAATTAATAATGTAAACATACAGGAGTATAATACAACTTTAAGAAAGTACATAAGTCAGCTACAGTGCTTGATTTCAAATTCTCTAGAAAAAGCAACACCATAGTTTCCCTTGTGTCTTCTTGGAAGAGTCTTATTCATGTCATTTGGCTCCTTCCTCCACAATTCTTAGTTAAAATATGTCATTTAAGACAACATGGATCTCTTTATGACCCTGAAACTAATAAATCTTAGATTTATCTAGATTATATTATATTACCTAGATTTAGCTAGATGTTTATATGCACCTAATCAGTCTATAAAAATAGAAAACTTTTCCCTGATATATAAGGTCCTCCAAAATCAAAACATTTTATATATCTGCTCTTATTTTTCACTCTTACTAAAACTTTATCCTACCTTTTGTTCCTTTTATAAGATTGTATTTATTTATTTATTTGAGAGAGACAGATAGCAAGAGAGAGCAGGAGCAGAGAGATGAGGGAGACCTGAGCATAGAGTCCAGTGGACGATGAGGGGCTTGATCCTAGGACTCAGGTATCATGACCTAAGCTGAAGACAGACACAACTAACTGAGTTGGTCAGGTGTCCCACCTTTGTTCCTTCTACATAAATCATGTCCCAACTGGATTGGAACATATGTTAAATGTAATTATCTTGGTCAATACTGTCTCATCCTTTCCCTCCTCCCAAGCCATACTCTATTCCTCTATAAAGTCCACCTTTATAATGAAAAATTTCCTGATTTTCTAAAACTCAAATTTAGTGATTTAAATAACACGGTCATATTATTTTTAACATTTACAACAGTTATATTCTTTTTTAAAAAATATTTTATTTATTTGACAGAGAGAGAGATCACAAGTAGGCAGAGAAAGGGGAGGAAGCAGGCTCCCTGCCGAGCAGAGAGTCTGAAGTGCCTGGATCCAAGGGCCCTGGGATCATGACCTGAGCCAAAGGCAGAGGATTTAATCCACTGAGCCACCCAGGCACCCAACAGTTATATTCTTAAACTGATTGTGTTACACAATTGATTATACTATTCACAGTCCCATATGTATTTGTATCATATCCCCCAAGTAAAGTGTAATTTCCTTGGGAAGAAAACATGTTCATCATGGGTGTTATATTTAACTAATGAACTTGAAAACTACAACAAAAACTTATGTACTATATGCTGGCTAACTGAAAATAATTCAAAAAAATAAGTAAAAAATGAAGACTTGTCAATGATGTGGAAAAATGTTTATTTGGTGTTGAATTAAAAAAGAAGGACAAAAATTGTATATACAGTGTGATTTCTACCACATAAAAATGGAAGAAAGAATTGAAGCAGATATGCTAAAATAATGACAGTGTTTTCCTCTGGGTGGTAGAGTTATAGGTAACTGATGTTTTCTGCCCTAAACTTGACCATTTTAATTTTTGTTACGGGTATGTACTTCTATACTCAGAAAAAAATGCTTAATGAAACACATTTTAATTATTTATCCAAATTTTACCCATGATGAAGATCTGTTCAAAAAGATACTTTTATTTTTCTCCTAATAGTTAAATCATAGATATGTTTGATCAGTTCCCTGGCTTTCTCTCAAATCACATTTCTATTGAGAATCACATTTCCTATGCATTTCTTCAAACCTCAAATTAACAACCTATATTGGTTAGGATGGTTTTGATTTCTGGTAAGAAATAAACTTCAGGGCACCTGGGTGGCTCAGTGACTTAAAGCCTCTGCCTTCGGCTCAAGTCATGATCTCAGGGTCCTGGGATGGAGGCCCGCATCGGGTTCTCTGCCTGCTTCTCTGCCTACTGGTGATCTCTCTGTCTGTGAAATAAATAAATAAAATCTTTTTAAAAAAAGAAATAAACTTGAATAAAAGTGTCTTGATAAAATAGGGCATTGACTGCCTTGGAGAAAAAAGCTATGACTGACTTCAGACAGAGTTTGATCCAGAAATCCAAGATATTATCAGGGTTCCAGCTCCATAGTCATATAAGTCCCTCCTCCTTCTAGTTTCCTCAACCTTCAGACTTTGTCCTCAGGCTATCTCTCCTCTTGGTATCAACAATGCTACAGTAATCCAAAACCATGCATTCTCAGAGTACTAAATGCAGTGGGGAAAATAAAGTCTTCTTTCCAGCACTCTCAGTGAACTTCTGAGGTTCATTATGATTGGACAGGATCACATCATGTAATTCCATGACCCATCACCCATGATCCCTTTGTTAGATAAATGACATACACTGATTAGCTTAGGCTAATCTTAGGCCCACTTGAAGCTGGATGTAGATTCAATCTCATGTAAATAACTTGGTTGAGAATCTAGGAGGGCTAGGGACAGGGCAATTACTAAAGGAAATTTAGAGTACTGTTATTCGAAAGAGGAGGGAATCAATGGTGGTTAGCAAACCCAGGAGAGCAAAACTAAGCTGTCCTTTTAACACTCAATAATTTTTCTCTCTCTGTCAATGAACATTATTTTTTTGCACTTGTTGCAGAACTAGCTGAAGCAATTTCAGGAGAGAAATTTTCTTAGTTCGACATAAGAACTGAGAGCATAGGGTAAATTATTCACATCATAGACTGAGCTACCATGAAATCTGATGCTTTATTACTCAATATATCAACAAACTCTTTTATCCAACTAACAACCATCACTTTCTTACTTTGTCCCATATATCTCTAGCAATTGATGAAAGTTTCTTTTTCATTTAAATCAGTATTTTTCTATGAAAGCTAATTAATACTTGTGACCATGTCATTCATTAGTTAAGGAATCCACCTTATATACTTGCCTTATATATATAGTACATGCAATTTAAAGTTGGATAACTCATGAATTATGTCCAAAACTGGGAATGTTTGAATCATCTATAGTATATTAGATTAAACCATATGAAAATGCCAATATTCGACTATTTTTGACCTACAACAAAGGCAATTTCATATGACTTATAAAACACACACATATGGATATTCATTGTGGTAGGAGTATAGAAAAATAGTTTGGAAAACTATAAATGCCAATTTGATCATTTGATCACTTCGTATTTTACATTATGATTGATGGGAAATTCAGGCAAAATATACATTCTTGGATATAGAGAGGAAATGATACTCTTCAATCCTTTTTATAAAAAGGCACTTGATAACCAAACTTTACTGTTTTTCTACTTGGTTTTATCCTCTTCAAAATTCAAATCTACCAAAGCACTTGTGGTTTCATTTAAATACACTCACTGAGTGGTGCTAAATGATCTCTACTAACACCTTCAATGTCCTTCCCTGTCAAAGCAGATAGGCAAACAGCATCTGATGACTGGGTGGCTCTATGACCCTAACAACAGGATGACAAATCTAGTTTTCTAAGAATGGGAAACCTGACAAAAAAGAACATTCACATCTTTCCATTGGAAACAAACAGAAACTACCAACATATATCCCAAAAGTGTTTAGCTACTCCTAATTATCTAAACAAAATCTTGCCTGAATGAGAAAGACATATCCCACCAAGTATTTTTTTTTAATATTTTGTCTGAAAAAATATTCCAGTAAAAATCCTTATTGCCTCTTCATTTTGTTTTTCCTTTTTGGTGATCTAGTTTATCCCAGGTCAAAGTTCTACTGTCCCTGTCCTTAAAAATGAAGAAGCCTCAGTAGAAATAAATAGGGAAAAGAGAATTTTCATGCAAAATTGTATCACAGGTACAACAATCAAATGACGGGGTAAAACCTAGTGTTTTCCTTTCATTTTCAAAATCTCAAGCATCCCCAAACTTTAAGTAGCTGCCTTCTTTTAATAATGGTCCAAAAGAAGACTCTCCTCAAATTGTTATAGTTACGAGACTTCCTTTTAGAGTATCTTTGACTTCAGAGGACTATCTCACCAACTAGTGCATATCATCTTGGAAAAATTTACTGACCATACGATGCTTGCTAGCCTTGTAGGAGTGAGCAATGGAGAATTTTACATCCTATTCAAAGAGTAAATGTTCACAGATGTTTATGTAAGCTGTTACATTTTTCTATACTGGAAACATTTCATTGGTCCTTTTCTAGTTCTTCATCCTCTCTGCCATTACTCAATCTACATAGCGTACTCAGCAGCCTGTACATTATCAAGAGAGATAAAAGTAGACATCATGTATGCAACATTCATTCAATTTCAGTGACATCTGAACCAAAGCAGAGTAGGCTGATATTCTGATTTAGCCACATGATATGTTCACAAAAAAAGGATGATTGCTGTTCTCCTTTGCATGCTTGGGGTAAAAAGACTAAAAATCTATGATTAAATAATGTCTGATTTTGGTTAAGTTTTTTTTGGAAATTATTTGTTCTGATTAGAGACTAAACTCCTTAAGAAAATATTATTCAAATTAGATTTCTATAACTCCAAGTATTTAGGCAATTTAGGTAAGTTTAAAAAGTTGACCAATGCAGGGTGCCTGGGTGGCTCAATTGGTTAAGCCACTGCCTTTGGCTCAGGTCATGGTCCCAGAGTACTGGTATCAAGTCCCACATTGGGCTACCAGCTCCACGGGTAGTTTGCTTCTCCCTCTGACCTTCTCCCTTCTCATGCTCTGTCATTCTCTCTCTCTCATAAATAAATAAAATCTTTAAAAAATAGTTGACCAATGCAAACAACATCTTTACATTATTTTCAAAATCTGTAAGATCCAGGTAAAGATGTAAATAAATGAAGGAGGTTTGACAAGAAAGATTATATTCTACTTGGCAAAAACTAAAAGTGAAACATTTTTTAATTGAAAAGACAGTAAATATTCTAGTTGTAATGGCAGACTAAAACTAGATCAAATAATCTCTCTTCTAAATAAACAAATAAATGAGCAAAAGAAATTCTACAGCATCATCCAGATAAAACAAAACCATATGTTATAAACTTTGAAAAGTAGTAGCCAAAGAAATAAAAAATGCATTTTATGGTGTGGTTCTGTGGAACTCCTATAAATTCCATTTTGAAGAATGGCAGTAGATCAATAAGATGCAAAGTATTTTCATGAATAAGCCCCAAATCTGGAGAAAAGCAGATTAAGAAATCTAAGAGAAAAGTCAAGGTATAATCTTTAACAGTAGAAGTTCCTACTTACCATCATCAAGGTTCAGCACAGGAAAAGAAAATCCTGAAATTTTCAGGGTTTTATGCAAAATTTTATGATTGATCTAAAAAGCTGGAAGAAACGATCCTAAAATTTGTATGGAACCAGAAAATATCCCAAATTGCTAGGAGAATGCCAAAAAAGAAAACCAATGCTGGGACATCACAATGCGTGACTTCAATCTGTGTAACAAAGTTATGATTATCAAGACAGCTTAGTACTGGCACAACAAGAGACACATAGATCAATGGAACAGAACAGAGAGTTCAGAAATGGATCCTCAACTTTATGGTCAATAATATTCAACAAAGAAGGAAAGAGTATCCAATGGAAAAAAGAGAGTCTCTTCAATAATTGGTACTGGGAAAATTGAACAGCCACATGAAGGAGAATGAAAGTGGACCATTCCATTACACTATACACAAAGGTATACTCGAAATATATGAAAGACCTCAATGTGAGACAGGACTCCATTGAAATGCTAGAGGAGAACATAGGCAGTAACCTTTTTGACATCATCCACAGTAATTTCTTTCAAGACACATCTCCAAAGGCAAGGGAAACAAAAGCAAAAATGAACTTTGGGGACTTTATCAAGATAAAAACTTCTGCACAGCAAATGAAACAGTCAACAAAACTAAAAGATAACTCACGGAATGGGAGAAGATATTTACAAATGACATTACATATAAAGGGCTGGTATCCAAGATCTATAAAGAACTCAAACTCAACCCCCCAAAAAACAAACAATGCAGTAAAAAAAAAATGGACAGAAGGTATGAAAAGACACTTCTCTAAAGAAAATATACAAATGGCTAACAGACACATGAAAATATACTCTACATCACTTGCCATCAGGGAAGTGCAAATCAGAACCACAATGAGATACCACCTTAGATTCCCAAGATTCCCTTCAACAGGTGAACGGATAAAGAAGCTGTGGTTCATATATACAATGGAATATTATTCAGCCATCAGAAAGGATTAAGAACTACCATTTGCATCAACATGCATGGAACTGGAGGGGATTATGCTAAGTGAAATAAGTCAAGCAGAGAAAGACAATTATCGTATGATTTCACTCACATGTGGATTATAAGGAATAGCACAGAGGACCATAGGGGAAGGGATGGAAAACTGAACAGAAAGAAATTAGAGAGGGAGACAAGCAGTGAAAGACTCTGGACTTCAGGAAACAAATTGAAGGTTGCAGAAGGGAAGTGCATAGAGGATCAGGTAACTGGGTGATGTATATTAAGGAGGGCATGTGATCTGGCGAGCACTGGGTCTTATATGCAACTAATGAATCATTGAACACTATATTAAAAACTAATGATGTACTGTATGGTGGCTAAATAAACTTAATAAATCAAAAATAAAATAATAAAATAAAATAAAATAAATGTTTAATCAGATTCTGATAGAGGAATATGATATAGTCTCCCAAATTGGTAGACTGAATCCAGATATAGGACTGATTATACAATCTTTTAAAAAACAGTGGAATCCAGACTATCCACACAGCTACAGCCATGAACAGTAGACATCTTCCCATTCTACCTCCTCCAGTTTTCTATGCTCCATTTCTCAAAATATACTTGGGAATTAATGACAGCTTTCAAAAACAATATGAAGGATATAAAAGAGATTTAGTCTACCCTATATAAGAATAAATAAAATATATGGACAGTGCTTATACATGGTTTGCATGACCACTAGGTGGTATGAAAAGAAACGACATGACAATTATGCAACCTACTTGAAAATAATACAAGTGTAGCAGATAGTGCTGGTGCTCTTCCCAGATCCCTTTAAATCCTTTCTTTTTTTTATTGTTACTAAAAATTTTTTTTCCAGTGTTCCAAGATTCATTCCCCATTCCCCGCACCCAGTGCTCCATGCTTTAGGTGTCCCCAGTACCCACCACCAGGCTCTCCCATCCCTACACCCCCCTCCCTCCAAGTCCCTCAGTTTGTTTCTGTGTCCAAAGTCTCTGTTGTTTCATTTCCCTCCCTAGATTACCCTAGTTCCCATTTGCTTTCCTTCTCCTAATGTCCTCCAGTTTACCCCTCATGCACTGCAAGTAAGTGAAACCATGCGATACTTGACTTTCTCTTCTTGGCTTATTTCACTCAGCATAATCTCTTCCAGTCCAGTCCATGTTGCTACAAAAGTTGGATATTAATCCTTTCTGATGGAGGAATAGTATTCCATTGTATATATGTGCCACATCTTCTTTATCCATTCATCTGTTGATGGGCACCTTGGCTCTTTCCACAGTTTGGCGATTGTGGCCATTGCTGCGATGAACATTGGGGTGCATATGGCCCTTCTTTTCACTACATCCGTATCTTTGGGGTAAATGCCCAGTAGTGCGATTGCAGGGTCATAGGGTAGCTCTATCTTTAATTTTTTAAGGAATCTC
>PITA01019988.1:0-16503 GCA_004023965.1 Spilogale gracilis | reverse complement strand
TTTAAATCCTTTCTTACAAGGATTTGTGTGTGTGTTCTTTGCTTTGTTCTGAATTTGCTTCTAACAACCGGCATCTGTGGCTTTTTCAGAGGTCTGTCCTTGGCTACTTGAGTGCACTTTGCCTGCAGTCCAGCAGAAATGGAAGCACCCCAAAATGTATTGCTCCTCTTCCATCTATCCCAAACAATTTGGGGTTCATCTAGGCTGATGGGTGAAAAGAATATAAAAGCTCTTTAATTTGGTTTGAGGGAAATCTGAGCTTTAGCATACATTCTAGAATCTCCCTGCATGAACAGGCTAAATCTACTCTCTATAGGACTTAAACACATATTTGCATAGTTTCCCTCCTTCCTTCCCCTTGCTTCTTTGTGGAATTCCCCTGGCAGTACTTTCTTCTTTAATAAATTACTTAACGTGAATTCCTCCCTCTCAAGGGGTGCTTCTAGAGTACCCATCCTAAGAAATGGAAAGAGTTGGGTGTCTGGGTGACTCAGTTGGTTAAGCATTTGCTTTTAGTTCATGTCATGATCTCAGGGTCCTGGAATGGAGCACCACATTGATCTCCCTGTTCAACAGGGAACCTACTTCTCCATCTCTCTCTCCCTGCACCTCCCCCTGCTTGTTCTCTCTCTCTCTCTCTCTCTCTCTCTCTCATCTCTCTTTCTGTGTGTGTCAAATAAATAAAAAAATATTTAAAAAGAAAATAGGACTTAATAATCCAATATGGAAAAAAATACATACCCAAATAAAAGTAAGAAAATTCCCTGTGAGTGCTTCTATGCAGTGGAAGAATTTACTAAGAACATGATTTCAGTAAAATAAAGTCTCAGAAAATAAAATACCACATAAAGATGACAAGTGAGATTGTTGAGACAACAAAGCTGTCAGATCAAAACAATACCATTACAGAAGTAATAAACATTAATATTCATGAAACAGACTAGACATGTTTTAAAATCTAATTACTGAAAAAAAGAAGTACCTGAGATAATCACAGGGTATCCAGGAAAAAAGATAAATAATAAAGCAATTAGAGGTAAGATTATAAGTGTGTATATATGTGTGTATATTATGCAAAGACAATCCCAACAGGAAATATATATGCATACACATCTTTATAAGAAATTCCTCTGAAAAAAGAATTGACTCTGCAGGAGGCATTGGTACATCATGATCCACAAAAAAAATGATAAAGAAATTGCCATAGGAAACTGAAATCAACACATAATTTGGTTGAATCATTGATTTCAGATATTAATAAAAGAAACATTCATTCATTTAGCCATAAAACAGATTATGTATAAGAGGTAAGATTTAGTTTATACCAGAATCATCCACAACATTCAATGACAGAAATTGGTAAATTATTATCCACCAAGTTCTGTGAAAAAAAAAGGGTGACCCAAGTGTATGATACCTCACCATGTTGCTCTGCAGAATAAAGGCTACAGAATGTCTTCAGCAAGCAAAAGCTTAGACAGTATAGCAATTCTGAATTTTTCTTAAAAAATTACCTGAAGATAAATCTGGTTACATAATGATTAATATAATAAAACTTGGTTAAATCATATAGTCATAATAATTGAGATGCCAAACTTGCCTGGGAGAAAAAAATGGGCAGAATCCTTTTCATAATGACTGCTATTGAAAACCTTAAATTTGCAACTAAAATATTATAGTATCCCTCAAGCTTATGTAGTCAGCATGGAACCATTCTAAATATATTTACACCTCCTACCCATTGAATTCCATAGGTGAGTTTATAGTATAGTATATAGAATAGAAAAGAATTCCAAAACCTACACAATTCATGTCACCTTGGCCCTTGTTTCCAAATGATCATATAGAATTTCAATAAATGGTGATTGATTCTTCCTCTACCAGCTTCTCCCTTAATTATTCAAAAAAATAAATTTATTTTAATAGCTTTTTATGGTCAAAATTACAACAGACTCTTTCCTATATGCATCTATATCTATCTATCTATCTATATATATATCTATATATCTCCTTTAATATTCATAATAATTATACAATTTATAGACAGAATAGAGAATCAGAGATGTTCAGTCAGAAGTCAGAAAACTAGATTTAAATCCAATTCTTTCTACTGTTAAACACCATCCTCTCTGAAGCTCCTGGTATGAGGCTCTGAATACAATGAACCTATTGCAAACACTTTTAACCACCTGAGTCATATCAGTTCCCAAATGTTCCGCATTACTAAATTCTCTAAATTCAGTTTCTAGTACATGCCGCATGACCCTCTGCATTGACCTAGTATATAATAAATTTCAGTGGACCTATTCTGAAGTATAGAAAGAAAGTGGCAAAATGAGGCCACAGAAACTCCAGAGTTATTATATCAAGTCAACTAATGTACCTTGCCCTTTCCATCTAACTCCAAATTGAGACTCTACGATGGTAAAGTTGACAAAATGGGTAATTTAGAAAATCAGTTCATATGTTTATGCTTGTGGTGTATGTGTGTGTGTGTGTGTGTGTGTGTGTGTGTGTGTGTGAGATGCATGCATTTTCTCTGCAGAGAATAACAATGTATTGGGACATATAGCAGTATCTATATTTAAGCTTTTCCTTAATACACCAAGTCAGAATTGATGTGATTAAATGAGATATTATCAATTATATGCCACAGACACAAAAACCCAGATTTTTCAGGATTGCTGCTAACTTTTTCATGCAACTTATCATAAAGGAAGCAACTGTCACCTCTTTTTCCTCTCCCTGAAAGTTCAGAAATAAGAAAATGTGGTACAGAAAAAAAAAAGAAATGTGGACACGTTTAAGTTGCAGCAGGGAAGAAAAAAAGTCATTCTGTTCTAACTAACTCTTCCTCACCCATCAGGACTGAGAATAGTCTTTTCTCAGCCTTTACATCTAACTGAAGCATGAAAAGGTAACACAAGACTATTCACTACCTCTGGAGAAGAAAGAGCCAGAATTAGAACGTTACAGCCCAATACTGTAACCCAGGAAACAGACCATAGCCTGCAGTTAAGAGCCCAGAGGAGACTGGTGTTTGAAATTCAATCTATTGAGTCAGAAACATTTCCTGTCATATTGTCTCTGTCCTCTGATTTGTCACAAGTATAGTGTAAGTCAGGGGAAAATGCCTCAGACTCATTGCTGCCTGAAAAATGTCATGGCAGAGTGAGTATTTATAAACAGTGTTCCATTCTAGGGAACACCACTGGAAGATTTATTTGTTCTAAAATATTCCTTCTCCCACTTGTCCTGCCCTAGTATGACTTGATACCTACAATTAGTACCATCCAAAGAAATATTTAACAGTTTCTAGAGTCATGCACATTCCATCAAACTTCAGACATTCTGTTACTTGAGATGAGTGACATACTATTTAGCAAACTTTGTTGTAGAAACAAATCTACCATCAGGTGACAGAGAGCAGAACCCAAGGGGACTATATGATACTGTGAAAAAATTAGCCTAAGAGAATGTCTGAAGTATGAAACCCTGTTTAGGTCTAGTGGAACACCATAAAAAGGTACTCAGAGTTCAGAAGTCAGTATGAGAGCCCTGGAATACTAGTAGGATGAAGAGAAGAAAGGGAAAGCTCTGCTGGTAACTAAGAGGGCACTGAAGAATAAAGTTATCTGTGTGCTGTCTCTATGGCAAAAGGTACAGTTAAAAGGGTGCATAAGGATTAGAAAGATAGGGAAAGTGTTGGTGTATGGTAAGTATGAAGAATATTTAAAATTCTGAAAATGCAGGGGCAATTTTAAAGAAGCAGAAGCCATATGTGAATTCCATATGAGTATCCATACATTGGAAGTCTTCAAGAAGTATTTTTGGGAGTTCATTAAACCCGAAGTAAGGTCCAAAAACTGTAAGAAAACAGCTCTAGGTTGATATTTACAAATAAGACTGATTAATTCAATTGTGAAGAACAGAAAAATATGTACTTACAATTGCTAAACTACCCATATTAGTCTTTAAGAAATGACCAACAATAAGAAAGATACTAGGTATGAAGACTAGATATGAATAAATGACTTCATGGATTCTAGAGAAAAATCCAGAGAGATAAATGTTGATTTCTAGCAAAATTCAAGAATGAGTTTTATGCAAACGACTTTTAGGTATTTATGAAAGCAGAAAATATGGGTTCTCTGAAAATTCATGTCCATTTCTTTTTTCAACAGTGTTACTTAGCTGGAAGATTTGCTGAATTCTACAATTAAAGTTCATGTAGATTTAAAAAATGGATGTGAAAACTCTGGCAAACACACAGAATGATGCTGACTGGATTCAGGTAAGTAGAAACTTCAGGTTAGAATGGCAAAGACTAACAAGGCAGGAAGCAACAAATGTTGGAGAGGATGTGGAGAAAGGGGAATCCTCTTACACTCTTGGTGGGAATTCAAAGTGGTACAGCCACTTTGGAAAACAGTGTGGAGTTTCCTCCAAAAATTAAAAATGGAGCACCTGGGTGGCTCAGTCATTAAGTGTCTGCCTTCAGCTCAGATCATGATCCGGGTGTCCTGGGCTTGAGCCCTGCATTGGACTCTGCTTTGCGGGAAGCCTGCTTTTCCCTTTCTCACTTCCCCTAGTTGTGTTCCCTCTCTAGCTGTGTTTCTCTCTGTCAAATAAATAAATAATATCCTTAAAAAATTAAAAATGGAGCTACCTTATATGACCCAGTAGTTATACTACCAGGTATTCACCCCAAAGATACAGATGTAGTGAAAAGAAGGGTCATATGCATCCCGATGCTCATAGGGGCAATGTCTACAATAGCCAAACTGTAGAAAGAGCTGAGATGCCCTTCAACAGATGAATGGATAAAGATGTGGTCCATATATACAATGGGATATTACTCAGCCATCAGAAAGGATGAATACCCAAATTTTGTAGCAACAGGGATGGGACTTGAGGAGATTATGCTGAGTGAAATAAGCCAAGTAGAGAAAGTCAATTATCATATGGTTTCACTTACTCATGGATCATAATGAAAACATGGAGGACAATCAGAGAAGGAAAGGCAATGTTAATTGAGGGAAATCAGAGGGGAAGGTGAACCATGAGAGACTGTAGACTCTGAGAAACAAACTTAGAGTTTTAGAGGGGTGGGGTGTGGGGGGATAGGTGAGCCTGATGGTGGGTATTAAGGAGGGCACAGCTTGCATGGAGCACTGGGTGATATACACAAACAATCTTGGAACACTGCATCAAAAACTAAATGATGTATTTTATGTTGAGTAACATAATGCAATAACAAATAAAATAGTAATAATTAAAAAAATTTTTTAAAGTAGATACTTCTGAAGTTGGATGACTACTGACAGAGAATGCACCCCAAAGAATAAATTAGATGCAATCTGGGCAAACAGGTTCCTTTCATAGATTTTTTCCACTCTATCAATAACTTGGAGTAATCCCCAAAAGTTCACTAATCAACCACATTTACAAATTAGCCAAGACAGAAACAGATAATTAGTATGATAGAGTCATGATTTGAAGGCATCTCAACAGAGTGAAATGACAGAATAAATGATATAATTTAATAAATAATAGTTCTGCACTTGATGGGAAAAAAAAAGAACTCTTCCCACTGGTGGTGGGAGGAAGTTAGTAGACTTTCTGTTCTAAGACCTGGTCAAGCCAATCCAGAATAAGATTTAAATGTGGGCCTCACATTTTTAAAGGGATATTTAAAATCAAGAGAAACTCCAAAGGACTGGGCTAAGTAATTCTAAAACTATGACTAACAAAAAATTTCTGAAATCATGACAATGTCTAGGTGGCAAAGGCAAACAAAGAAATGGAGATGGAAGTTAGACAAGGATGGCCATTATCTGTCTGAGCAGCTATTATGTGGGAAAAGATATAAATTATTCTTTGTAGCTCCTGAGGTATAATCAGGAACAATGAGAAGTTAAATGAACTTAAGTTGCAGTTCAATGGAAGGAGGTCCATGGACAGAACAGAATGGATCGCCTTATATAATACTGAACTCTTTTGCTGTGGAAATATTAAGCAGACTAAATGCCTACCTGCCAAGAATATAACTGTGTAGATTTCTATATTCACTGAAAACTAGAAGATTGGACAAGATGACCTCTAAGGTCCCATCTAACTATAAGATTCTACAACTCTGCAATACTATTTTAGAAAATATTTTACCACAATTTTTTTTAAATAGCAGATTCCTTTGTGGTAAACTATCTGTTTACTGTAAGATATCTAGTAATAGTTTCCAATAGAAGAATTAATGAATATTTAACCTCGAGAATAATGATGGTAATTGTTAGTTGGTAAGCAAACTAGAGTATGAACTATAGATATTTAAAGATTTTATAAATATATGAGTGGCACTTACATGGAAAATTCCTAACTTTTGATTATTACAAAGGGAAAATATGGGCAGGAATGCCTCTATTTATTATTAAACTCCTCTTTATTCAGAAAGTTAGTAAGCATACACAGAAAACATGCCCCACAAAAGATCTTCTATGCACTATGTATTATTCAGATGCTATTTATTTTCTCAAGGAACACAAAGTTCAATGATAATGGTGGACATAAGCATTAGGAGGGTGTTTCTCTGGGGGACTAGAGGCACTGCCTTAACCTGCAGCTTTAGGCCTGAGTAGAGGTAGCACTTCAAACATGTTGATGAGCTCCAAATAGGAGTACTATCCATACATAACAGTGCCTAACAGTACCAGAACTAAAACCATCCCTTAGGTCCTTCATACTTGGGTTTTCCTTGTTTTTCTTTCTTTCACTCCTTCCTTCTCTTTCTTTCCTTTCTTTTTCTTTCTCTCCCTTTTGCTTCTTTATGTATGTATGTATGTATGTATGCATGTATTTATCTTCTTTCTTTCTTTCTTTTTCTTTCTTTCTTTTCTTCCTTTCTTTCTTTTTCTTCCTTTCTTTCCTTTTTATTCTATAACACTGACAACTCATTATGACCTAGATGACAACACAGCCACAAAATGGACATTTTGATGGGGGAAGTTATGCATTACACACTATGATGGAAGATAAAAAGCAACAGTGGGGATCAGAGCCAATAGTGCTGACTGAAAAAATAAGAACATGGATCAGTGTTTAATTTGTGTCCCAGTACATAGGTGGTACTCAGTAAAAATATGATGAATGAATGAGTAAATGAATGAATGGGCAGAAGATATGAAGGAGTGTATACCTCTGTTTGTTTCTAAAATGCTATCTACATGCAATGATACTCTTACTCCTCAATACGTATACCCAAGAATTTAAATAAAAAGATATATTTTAACAAATTAATTTCACTATTAATTCAATAGTGTGATTCTGGAAAATCTAACCAAGAAAGGTTTTGTTGATTTGTTTTCATTTTTTGCTTCTATCTTTCAGTTAGAATACTTTCCCAAAACTCTTTCTCTAACCTGATACAAGATATCTTGCTAGTCCCACCTCATGAAAACTACTAGACAGAAAGGATAAGAATATCAGGATCACTTTAATCCACTTCACTTTACATATAGAACCATGGTTTCCATCAAGTCACTTTCTGTCATCATATATTTATGTATTAAGGTTGATTATATCTAATTGTCTATTGAGCATAAATACATGTAATCAATATTACAATACAGTTACATAATTATGCTATATAATTAAATAAATATCACCATAATAGTGTTGTACAGATCTTCAGAGAGCTGTTGGAAAGAGATATGACTTAGTCTCTGACAAATTTAAATACTTTCAATACTCAGTTTCAAGATGTGTGTGTGTGTGTGTGTGTGTGTGTGTGTGTGTACACATACTCATTTTAGGGCTTGTTTGCAGAGGATAGTAGAGTGCAGTGTTATTGGTCCAGTTGGAGAAAAGAATAAAGAGAAGTAAAAATGACTATTTCTGAGAGGTTTTCCACTTTGGTTTCAAATAAGCATTGTTTTGGGGTACTTCACCATGCAGATGTTTAGCTCTAAGCCCATCTAATATAATAAGAATGATTATATCCAAGGCATATATATATATTTACACACTTTCCAAAATTACTCAATAACTATGTTATTTATAAGAATATAACCAAACTAATTTATAAAGATATATTACAATTATCTTTATAATTTTAGGAATGCTCAGTACTCATTCCTTCTGCCACAAACACATATTCAGTTGTTTTTTATTTTTTTAGTTTAATTTTCTGCCAGTCTTTTAAAATTAATTTTTTTACCATAGTAAATGTACTACATGTGTTTAGTTTTATAATTTATTCCAGACTTTCAATGGTGGGAACAGCACTCAGGATGTGTTTTTGAGTTCCTCAAGTCTTCAAGAAAGAAGTGGTACAAAACATCACCCTTTGACCATACCCCAGAGAATAAATATTTCCAGTGTGACAACTTGGAATCTGGGTGGTTACTGGTCTCAAGGTAAGTCAAAGTTTTAAATAATATACCCAATATGGTACTGTGTTAAATGTTTATTAGGGGCTCTCCAGACTTGTCACATAACTAAAACAGAGACCTATATTTCTGAAAAGTTGAAGGAGACACCCCTTTAATGATGGAAAAAAAACTCACTTCACAAGGAATTCCAATATGAGATTTCCTTTCACTGAAGGAAATGTGCACACACACAGAGATCAAATGTGCACACACACAGAGATCAAAAACCCATATGAAAAAGATGGCACAAAAGATGTTAACTTTGGAGAAAGGAGTAAGATGATGGAGGAGTAGGAGACCTAGATATCATTAGGTCCCAGGAGTTCAACTAGATAATTATCAAACCAGTCAGAACACCTACAAACTGAACAGGAAATCAAAGAGAAGAGCAGAAATTCTAGGAACAGAAAAGTGACCACTTTCTGGAAGGTAGGATATGTGAAGAAGTGAATACAAGGTGACATTTGGGAGGACAGACTGCGGGGGGAGGGACCAGTTCCTGGCCAGCAGTAGAGCAGCAGAGCACAAAATCAGAACATTTAGAAGTCAGATCCACTGAGGGACATCACCCCAGAGGCTAAGCAGGGAGGTAGAACCTTCACTGGGACATTATGGTCTCAGGATCCTCAGGCTCGGAGAACCCAGGGTGCCTGAGCATGGCAGAGCTCTCAGATATCAGAACCAGAAAGCTGGCTGTAGAGACAGAGCCAAAGAGTGGGTGCTCAGCTCAGGGTTACCTTAAACCATGATCTGAAGCACAGTCAGGACACTACTTTTTGAGCAGGGACCCCACAAGTAGCAGATCCAGGGAGACCCCTTCCTTCCTCCTCCAGGAGGAGCAGCAAAAGAGTATGATGCAAGAATCTGCTGGGTTTGGAGACTCCAAACAGAGCCGTTCACCAATGATAGAAATGCTTGGTCACAGGCTGGGTGAACACGGAGTATGGCCAGAGACCAGGGATACAGGTGTGATTGACTGCTTTTCTCTGAGGGTGCACCGAGGAGTGGGACCCCGAGCTCTTGAATCCTCTGGTCCTGAGACTAGGAGGCTGCAATCTTCATTCCTGTCCTCCCAATCTGTACAGAAAGCATCCAGGGAACAAAAGCTACTGAGATAGAAACTGAGCAGATTACTTAACCTGACCCCTGGCAAAGGCAGTGCAATTCTGCCTTGGGCAAAGTTATTGGAGAATCAATACAAAAGACCCCTCTCCCAGATGATCAGCAAGAACATCAAGCCAAGACCAAGATCACCAATCAATGAGAACAGCAGAACTCCAGAGCTAGGGGAAAGCATCACATAGAATTCATGGCTTTTTTCCCATGATTCTTTATTCTTTCAAAGTTATTTTTTTATTTTATTTTTTTATTCTATTTTTAAAATTTATCCCTTTCCTATTTTAATAGTTCTTAACTATTTTATATTATCAATAACTTTTTTAAAAAATCTTTTTTTACTATTGTTATATTGGCATTGTTATACTCATATTCTAACCCTTCATTTTATTTAAGCTTATTTTTTATACCTATAGGTTTTTCTTTCTTTAAAGCTTTGGGATATAGTTTCTTCTAATAGATCAAAATATACCCTAAATCTAGCACATGGCTTTGTTCTAGTCTCCATCCTCAATACATTTTTTGTCTTTTTAATTTTTTTACCAAATTCTTATCTTATTAATTCCCTTCTTATAATCTTATTTAATTTTTATCTTTACATTCATATTCCATCCCTTTATTGTGTATACCTTATTTTTGTAAATATATAAGTTTTTCTTTCTTTAAAATTTTGGAAGGCAGTTTCTTCTAACAAACCAAAATAAACACAAAATCAAGTGTGGGCTCTGTTCTATTCACCAGTCTAATCATATATATATATAGAGAGAGACAGATATAGATAGATATAAATATATATAGGGAGTTTTGTTTTTCCTTTCTTCTCCCTCAGTTTCAGGTCTCTTCTGATTTGGTTAGCGTATGTTTTTGGAGGGTCATTGCTACCCTTTCAGTGTTTTTGGTCTCTCATTCATCTATTCTTATCTGGACAAAATGACAAGGTAGAAAAACACTCCTCATAAAAAAAGGAGAAGAGGCAGTACCAATGACTAGGGACCTAATCAATAGGGACATTAGTAAGATGTCAGAACTTGGGCTCAGAATCATAATTAACAAGGTGCAAACTGAGCTCAAAGAAAACATGGAAAATACTGTAGAATCCCTTTCTGAGAAAATAAAATCCCTTTCTGGAGAAATAAAAGAACTAAAATCTAACCAAGTTGAAATTTAAAAAGTTATTAATGGGGTGCAATTAAAAATGGAGGCTCTTACTGCTAGGATAATTGAGGCAAAAGAGAGAATTAGTGCTATAGAAGGCCAAATGATAGAAAATAAAGAAGTTGAGAAACAGAGAGAGAAACAACTACTGGACCATGAGGGGAGAATTCAAGAGATAGGTGATACCATAAGACAAAACAATATTAGAATAATTGGGATCCCAAAAGGAGAATAAAGAGACAGAGGGGCAGAAGGTATGTTGGAGCAAATTGTAACAGAGAATTTCCCTAATTTGGCAAAAGGAACAAACACCAAAATCCAGGAGGCACAGAGAACCACCCTCAAAATCAATAAAAATAGGTCAAAACCCCATCATCTAAGACTGAAACTTACACGTTTCAGTGACAAAGAGAAAATCCTGAAAGTAACTCACAAGAAGAGGTTTGTAACAAACAATGGTAGAAATATTAGATTGGTAGCAGATCTATCCACAGAGACCTGGCAAGCCAGAAAGGACTGGCATGATATGTTCAGAGCACTAAACAAGAAAAAATATGCAGCCAAGAATACTATATCCAGCTAGGCTGCCACTGAAAATAGAAGGCGAGATATAAAGCTTCCATAACAAACAAAAACAAAAGAAGTTGTAAACACCAAACCAGTCCTAAAGGAAATATTGAAAGGGGTCCTCTAAGCAAAGAGAGGGCCTAAAACCAACAGAGCAGAAAGAAACAGAGACAATATACAGTAACAGTCAACTCACAGGTAATACAATGACACTAAATTCATATACTTCAATAGTTACTTGGAATTTAAATGAGCTAAATGCCCCAATCAAAGACACAGGGTATCAGAATAAATACGAAAAAAGACCCGTTAATATGTTGTCTGTAAGAAACTCATTTTAGAACCAAAGCCACATCCAGATTTAAAGTGAGGGGATGGAAAACAATATACCATGCTAATTGACATCAAAAAAAAAGCTGGGGTGGCACTCTTTATATCAGAAAATTTTGATTTTAACCCAAAGACTATAATAAGAGATGAGGAAGGACACTATAGCATACATAAAGAGACATTTCAACAAGAAGATATAACAATTTTAAGTGTCTATTACCCTAACATGGGAGCAGCCAATTGTATAAACCAATTAGGAACCAAATACAAGAAACACATTGATGGGGTGCCTGGGTGACTCAGACTTTAAGCATCTGCCTTCGGCTCAGGTCGTGATTCCAGATTCCTGGGTTCAAGCCCTGCATTGGGCTCCCTGCTCCGCAGGAATCCTGCTTCTCCCTCTCTCACACCTCCTGCTTCTGCTCCCTCTCTGTTTCTCTCTGTCATATAAATAAATAAAATATTTAAAAAAAGAAACACATCAATAATAGTACAATGATAGTAGGAGACTTTAACACCTCCCTCAGTGAAACAGATCATCTAAGCAAAAGACCAACAAGAAAATAAAGGCTTCAAATGAGACACTAAACCAGATGGACATCACAGATATATTTAGAACATCCCATACCAAAACAGAATACACATTTTTCTGTAGTGCACACGGAGCATTATTCAGAATAGGTCACATCCTGGGTCACAAATCAGGTCTCAAACAGTATTAAAATATTGAGATCATTCCTTGCATATTTTCAGACCACAATGCATTGAAACTAGAACTTAACCACAAGAGGAAAGTTAAAAAGAACTCAAATACATGGAGGCTAGAGAGTATCCTACTAAAGGATGAATGAATCAACCAAAAAATAAAAGAATAATTTTAAAAATTCATGGAAACAAATGAAAATGAAAACACAACTGTTCAAAATCTTTGGGACACAACAAAGGTGGCTGAGAGGAAAGTATATAGCAATACAAGCCTTTTTCAAGAAGCAAGAAAAGGTGCAAGTACACAACCTAACCCCACACCTAAAGGAGCTGGAGAAAGAACAGCAAAAAAAGCCTAAACCCAGCAGGAGAAGAGAAATAATAAAGCTCAGAGAAGAAATCAATGAAATAGAAACCAAAATAAAAGTAGAACAAATCAAAGAAACTAGAAGGTGCTTCTTTGAAAGAATTAATAAGACTTATAAACCTCTGGCCAGGCTTATCAAAACAAAAAGGCAAAGGACCCAAATTAATAAAATCATGAATGAAAGAGGAAAGATCACAACCAATACCAAAAAAAATACAAACAATTATAAGAACATATTATGAGTAACTATACACCAGTAAATTTGACAATCTGGAAGAAATGGATGCATTCCTAGAGAGATAAAAACTACCAAAATTGAACCAGGAAAAAATAGAAAACCTGTACAGACCCATAATCAGTAAGGAGATTGCAGAAGTCATCAAAAATCTCTTAACAAACAAGAACCCAGGGACAGAAAGTGTCCTGGGGGAATTCGATCAAACATTTAAAGAAGAAATAATACCTATTCTCCTAAAACTGTTCCAAAAAATAGAAATGGATGGAAAACTTCCAAACTAATTTTATGGGGACAGCATTACCTTGATCCCAAGACCAAACTAAGATCCCATCAATACAGGGAATTAAAGACCAATATCCTTGATGAACAAGGATGCAAAAATTCTCACCAAAATACTAGCCAATAGGATCCAACAGTACATTAAAGGGATTATTTACCACAACCAAGTGGGATTTATTCCTGGTCTGCAAGCTTTGTTCAACATCCACAAATCAATAAATCTCATACAATACATTAATAACAGAAAGAACAAGAACCATATCAAACTCTAATTAGATGCCAAAAAGGCATTTGAAAAAGTATAGCATTCTTTCTTGATCAAAACTATTTACATTTTAGAGGGATAGAGGGTACATAGCTCAATATCATAAAAGCCATTTATGAAAAACCCACAGCAAATATCATTATCAATGGGGAAAAACTGAGAGCTTTTCTCTTAAGGTCAGGAATACAGCAGGGATGTTCACTATCACTACTGCTATGCAATATAATCCTAGAAGTCCTAACCTCATCAATCAGCCAACAAATAAATAAATAAATAAATAAAAAGCATCTGAATTAGCAAAGAAGAAGTCAAACTCTCACTCTTTGCAGATGATATGATGCTTTATTTGGAAAATCCAAAAGACTCCACTCCAAAACTGCTAGAACTCATACAGGATTTCAGTAAAGTGGCAGGATATAAAATCACTGCACAGAAATCAGTTCCCTTTCTATACACCAACAAGACAGAAGAAAGAGAAATTAAGGAGTCAATCCCATTTACAACTGCACCAAATACCATAAGTTACCTAGGAATAAACATACCAAACAGGAAAAGAATCTGTACTCCGAAAACTATAAGGCACTCATGAAAGAAATTGAGAAGACACAAAGAAATGGAAAAATATTCCATGCCCATGGATTGGAAGAACAAATATTGTGAAAATGTCTATGCTACCCAAAGCAATATACACATTTAATGCAATCCCTATCAAAATACCCTCATTTTTTTCAAAGAAATGGAACAAATAATCCTAAATTTATGTGGAATCAGAAAAGATCCTGAATAGCCAGAGGAATGTTGAAGAAGAAAACCAAAGTTGCCATCATCACAATTCCAGACTTCAAGCTCTATTACAAAGCTGTATTCATCAAGACAGTATGGTACTGGCACAAAAACAGACACATAAATCAATAGAACAGAATAAAGAACACAGAAGTGGACCCTCAAGTCTATGGTCAACTAAACGTCAACAAAGCAGGAAAGAATGTCCAAAAAAAAAAAAACCAGTCTTTTATTTTTTTTATTTTTTTTATTGTTACTAATTTTTTTTCCAGTGTTCCAAGATTCATTCCCCATTCTCCACACCCAGTGTTCCATGCTTTAGGTGTCCCCAGTACCCACCACCAGGCTCTCCCATCCCTCCACCACCCTCCCTCCAAGACCCTCAGTTTGTTTTTGTGTCCAAAGTCTCTGTTGTTTTGTTTCCCTCCCTAGATTACCCTAGTTCCAATTTACTTTCCTTCTCCCACTGTCCTCCAGTTTACCCCTCATGCACTGCAAGTAAGTGAAACCATGCGATACTTGACTTTCTCTTCTTGGCTTATTTCACTCAGCATAATCTCTTTCAGTCCGGTCCATGTTGCTACAAAAGTTGGATATTCATCATTTATGATGGAGGAATAGTATTCCATTGTATATATATGTACCACATCTTCTTTATCCATTCATCTGTTGATGGGCACCTTGGCTCTTTCCACAGTTTGGTGATTGTGGCCATTGCTGCGATGAACATTGGGGTGCATATGGCCCTTCTTTTCACTACATCCGTATCTTTGGGGTAAATGCCCAGTAGTGCGATTGCAGGGTCATAGGTTAGCTCTATCTTTAATTTTTTAAGGAATCTCCACACTGTTTTCCAAAGAAGCTGCACCAGTTTACATTCCCACCAACAGTGTATGAGGGTTCCCCTTTCTCCGCAGCCTCTCCAACACTTGTTGTTTTCTGTCTTGTTAATTTTGGCCATTCTGACTGGTGTAAGGTGGTATCTTAGAGTGGTTTTGATTTGAATTTCCCTGATAGCTAGTGACGCTGAACATTTTTTCATGTGTCTGTTAGCCATTTGTCTATCTTCTACGGAGAAGTGCCTCTTCATGTCTCGTGCGCATTTTTTGATGTGTTCATCTTCTTTTTAGGTGTTGAGTTTGAGTAGTTCTTTATAGATCTTGGATACCAGCCCTTTGTCTGTAGTGTCATTTGCAAAAATCCTCTCCCATTCTGTGGGTTGCCTCTTTGTTTTGTTGTCTGTTTCCTTTGCTGTACAGAAGCTTTTTATTTTGATGAAGTCCCAGAAGTTCATTTTCGCTTTTGTCTCCTTTGCCTTTGGAGACGTGTCTTGAAAGAAGTTGCTGTGGCCGATGTCAAAGGGGTTGCTGCCTATGTTCTCTTCCAGGATTTTTATGGATTCCTGCCTCACGTTGAGGTCTTTCATCCATTTCGAGTTTGCCTTTGTGTGTGGTGTAAGCGAATGGTCTAGTTTCATTCTTCTATATGTAGCTGTCCAATTTTCCTAGCACCATTTATTGAAGAGGCTGTCCTTTTTCCACTGGATATTTTTTCCTGCTTTGTCAAAGATAATTTGACCATAGATTTGTGGGTCCATAGGTGGGCTCTCCACTCTGTTCCATTGGTCTATTTCTCTGTTTTTGTGCCGGTACCATGCTGTCTTGGTAATCACAGCTTTGTAATAAAGCCTGAAGTCAGGTAATGAGATGCCCCCAGCTTTTCTTTTCTTCTTCAGCAATTCCATAGCGATTCAGGGTCTTTTTTGGTTCCATATAAATTTTAGGATTGTTTGTTCTAACGTTTTGAAGAATGTTTGTGGAATTAAACCCACAGCGAATATCATCCTCAATGGGGAAAACTGACAGCCTTTCCTCTGAGATCAGGAACAAGACAAGGATGCCCACTCTCACCATGACTATTCAACATAGTGTTAGAAGTCCTAGCAACAGCAATCAGACAACGGAAAGAAATAAAAGGTATCCAGCTTGGCAAAGAGGAAGTCAAACTTTCTCTCTTTGCAGATGACATGATACTATATGTGGAAAACCCAAAAGACTCTACCCCCAAACTACCAGATCTCATACAACAATTTGGTAATGTGGCAGGATACAAAATCAATGTGCAGAAATCAGTTGCATTCTTATACACTAACAACAAAAAAATAGAAAGGGAAATCAGAGAATCGATTCCATTTACTATAGCACCAAAAACTATAAGATACTTAGGAATAAACCTAACCAAAGAAGTCAAGGATCTGTACTCGAGGAACTAC
>PITA01019987.1:18479-36208 GCA_004023965.1 Spilogale gracilis | reverse complement strand
CTGCTGTTGGAGAGAAAAAATGAAACTGGTTTCCAAAAAAACAAATGTTGGCCAGGATGTGGAGGAAATGGAACCCTCTTGCTTTGCAGGTAAGGATGTAAAATGGTGCAGCCTCTGTGGAAAACAGCTGGGCAGTTAGAAAGCTGAACCTAGAGTTACACTTTGACCCAGCAGTCTCACTTCCAGGGGTGCCCCACAGGAAGCACGGCGGGGTGGCAGGTCAGTGAGAACACGGTTCCTCACCGTGCTGCAGTGACACTTCTAAGTCGACAGGGCGCCCTGACCATGTCTCCCGCACCTCCCAAGGCCTGAGCTAGAGCCCTGGAACGGCCTAAAGGGGACATGAGGGGAAGCCCAGCGGCCTTGGTCACTGAGGAAAATGACATCCAGAGGAGAAGGGCCTGGATGTGAATCCTGGGAAGCAAGTGGACACACCCAGCCTATTACAGGTCTGACCCTGACCCAGAGGACCCCCGCCCAAGGTCACAAGGGCAAAAAATGGCAGCTAAGCCAGGCCTCCCAACTGGATTCAACCGGCACCTGTGTGGGGGCTCGGGATCCTGCTCTGTGGTCTAGAAAAACAAGTCCCTTGTTTGAGGGGCTTCTCCTCTGTAAAATGAGGAGCTGAACTGGGGGTCTCCAAGGTCCCTCCTGGCTCTGACCTAAGATGTTGAGGACAGTCATGGCTTACAGGGGTACAGGTGGGACGGCTTGGGTGAGAAGGGGTGTAGGGCAGGAATGAACTGGGATGGAAGGTGACAGCAGCCCCACGGTGAGGGGGTTGTGCGGTCTCCTCCATTAGCATGGTCAGTGGAGAAGGCTCTTGGTCATTGTTGACAACGATTATTACTGTGATCATGGGCAGCCCTGTTATAAACAGCCCTCTCACTTTGTATCATCCAACCCAAAATTGCTGAGTCATTGAATCCACACACTGCTTGGCCATCAAAAGTGAGTTCTTTCGGAGTCACAGCACGAACACATCGCTGAGTTGGCCCAAAGTACCCTCTGGGCCTGCGCCTCTACCCTCTTGCCGTCTCGAGATCTTTCCAAAAGCCAAGTCCCACTTTAAGGTCCAGTCCTACGATGTGCTGTGTGAACATGAGTTCATCAGACTCTCAACAATTCTGTGAATGATTCTCATTGTTAAATTTTAAAACAGAAACTGAGATTCTCAGAGTTCACACGGCCTGGACTCACATCCCTGTGCATCTGACCTTCTGGCCGGTGCCACATACCTTCTGGGCGGCTTCCCAGCTACCAGGCTGAGCAAACCTTTCCTCCCTCAGTGCTGCCCCGACCTTTCTTCTCCCTTTCCTAAAGCACAGACTGCCTGGTATGGGCATTTCTTTCTTTCTTTTTTTAAAGATTTTATTTTTTCGGGTGCCTAGGTGGCTCAGTGGGTTAAAGCCTCTGCCTTCAGCTCAGGTCATGATCTCAGGGTCTGGGATCGAGGCCCACATTGGGCTCTCTGCTCGGTGGGGAGCCTGCTTCCTCCTCTCTCTGCCTGCCTCTCTGCCTACTTGTGATCTCTCCCTGTCAAATAAATAAATAAAATCTTTAAAGATTTTATTTTTAAATAATCCCTACACCCAGTGTGGGGCTCGAACTCACAACCCCAAGATCAAGAGTCACACGCTCCCTCAACTGAGCCCACCGGGCATCCCGCATATTGTCATTTCTCTGGGCACCTCATCCCCTGGACTGGGAATCTGACACGGGCAGACAAAAACTGTGTCCGGGGGGCGCCTTAGGGGGCTGGCTCAGTCAGTTGAGCATCCGACTCTCAGGGTACTGGGATCAAGCCCCACAAGGGCTTCCCACTCAGCAGGGAGTCTCCTTGAGGATCCTGTCTCTCCCTCTTCCCCTCCCCCTGCTCTCTCTCTCTCTCTCTCTCTCTCTCTCTCTCTCTCTCTCTTAAATAAATAAATACATCCTGGGTGGCTCAGTCGTTAAGCGTCTGCCTTTGGCTTAGGTCATGATCCCGTCGAGCCCCACATCAGGTTCCCTGCTCGGTGGGAAGCCTGCTTCGCCCTCTCTCACTCCCCCTGCTTGTGTTCCCTCTCTCGCTGTGTTTCTCTCTGGCAAATAAATAAATAAGATCTTCAAAATAAATAAATAAATAAATACATCTTAAAATAAAAAGAACCGGGCCTAATCTCCCTCATGCCCCCAGCACCTAGCACTCACTTTAGGCGCCGAACAGGGCCTTTGAATGAGTCCATTTGAAGAAAACTCTGGCTACTTGTCTGGAACAGGACTCCCGGGGGGCAGACCTCTTCAAGGAAAATGCGTCCTGAGGAGCCAGGCGCCATCATCCTGTGGGTAGTTAGCTCTAAACTCGAAAGCTGGGAGTGGGCTGCACTCTTCACTCTGCCAGGGACCCTTCCTTCTTCACCTTCTCCTGCTGCCTGCATAGTCTAGAGTGAGGAATTCTGCTGTGGGTCCCTAATCCACTGGACTTCGGATGAGAGCTCAGGCCCCTCTTCCCAGAAAAAATTCCCAAGTCCAGCCACATGAAATTTTTCTACCCACGTGAAATTCTTCAAATCAGTACGTTTGGCTTGTCCCCTAGGAAGCCCTGGGAGGCATTTAGACCCCAAGTAAGAAGATGGCCTGAGTTTGGGAAGGAACTAGTGTCAACAGCAGAGAGCAGGGCCCCAGGGTTTCCGGGTACAAACCAGGGTCACAGGGAACCCTAGCAGGCAGCTCCAAACCAGTGCCCCTCGCCTTCTCCACCCTGATGCCTCCCCCACTTCTTCCTGGGCCCCACTTCTCTGGCTGAGAAACCCTGCGTTCTCCCAACGGTGCTGGGATGGAGCTTTCGCTAATGTGAGTTGTTTTGCATCTCTGTCATTAGAAAGCCTTTTAAAATGCTGTTTTTGGTACAGTGCGTCTTGATGTAAAAATTTTCAGACAAATCACTTTAAGCACTTTACGCAGGTTGGTTGTTTTTATTCCTTACCCCAAGCTTGTCAGGTCTCCATGCAAACTGGGCAAGAACATCATAAACCACAAAGCAGATCTGGGTTTTCCAAGAGCCTGGAGCCGCTGGATCATCTCTGTGCTACCTAACTGGCCAGGACCCCTGTCTTGCCCCCGTGCAGCTGGAGCAAAGGACTGAATGAGATGTCAGTGACCCTTCCCCAACCCCCCAGATCCTTGCTGACCTTGACCACAGTGACAAAAATTGTCCTTCCCAGGGGCTATTTTCTCAGTTTACAGAAGAGGAAAAAGAGGCCCAGGGAGAGGAAGATGACCTTCAAGGGTCACCCAGCAAAGCCATGGCCTGGTCTCCTGAAAGGGCCTCAGAATTCACCATTAGTTTGATTTTCTGCTGTTTGCAAATTCTAAGAGAAGACAGGTTGTAGCAGGAACCTCCCGTTGGGCTGGAGTTTTCCAGACACCGCAGTTCGATCAGCTCGAAAAGACCCAGACAGTGCCAGGGACAATCGTGGGGACAGGGCTGACAACTGGGCTCCGGACCAAGTGTCATAGCCCAGACTGCTGACTCTTCACGGTGACACCGGATTCCAGGCTCCAGCCCCTCGAGAGGAGTGATGTGTCTGCCAGAGGGGCCGCGGGACGCAGCTGAAGACAGAGCTGGTCTGAGGTCTCTGCAGTCTCTATAGGAATGTTTCCTTTTCAAAGCAAGACAGAAAGAAACAGATTTCTCCTCTGAGCACAAGGGCCCGACGTCCATAGACGACTCCCTGTGTCCTCAGGTCACACGTAGCCCTGCTCTCCCATCTGGCTCTCTGTGCCCATTCTCCTCATCCTCCTTTGCCCTGAGGCTGCTGGTAATGCACTCAGGAGCTCCTGGGGTTAGGACCGATGTCCCCTGGGCTGGTCCCCAGCTCAGCCCTGCAACAGAGGTGGGTGATGAAGCGTCCAGCCCAGTGCCTGGCACGTGGTAGACATTCAACAATTTTTGCTGAATTAAACAGTTGGAGAAATCATGAGAGCAATTCCAAATCTGGAAGAGTGAGCCTATTGGGAAAGATGCTTTGGGATCTATTAGTTCCAAAGGAGCAATGAGCTTGTCCTGATGGGAGGAGGGTTTATTGGGAAACTAACAAGTTTACCCTTGAGGGCTTCCACCTGTGAAGGCTCTTCCCAAGCTCTATACCCCATTTGGAATTATAGAAGGTACTTATTTTTCTTATAGAAGTTACCTAAAGTAATGTAAGCTTCAGGCTTCACAAAACTTGGACCTACCCCTGCTGCTGGCGATCCTGCTTTGTATACTCTAAGACCTGCATATTTGAGAATAGAATCCTAGAATTAGGTGGGATCTCAAAAGACTATCCAGTTCATATCTCTCTCTCTCTCTCTCTCTCTCTCTCTCTCTCTCTCTTTTTAAGATTTTATTTATTTATTTGACAGAGAGAAACACATCCAGAGAGGGAACGCAAGCAGGGAGAGTGAGAGAGGGGGAAGCAGGCTTCCTACTGAGCAGGGAGCGCGATGTGGGGCTCGATCCCGGGACTCCGGGATCATGACCTGAGCCCAAGGTAGGTGCTTAACTACTGAGCCACCCGGGCACCCCATCCAGTTCTTCTCTTATGCAGGTAGATCCATCAGTTCCCAGGATCATTTTTCTTAAAGATCTGTAAGGGTCGATGGCACCTCTCACTTGTCCATTCTAATGTTAGACTCCTTGAAAGTCAAGAAATTTCTCTTTATGTCTGGCAGCCGTCTCCCACTTTAATTGTACATTATTACCTCTTGGTCAGGCATTATGGACGCTGAGACCAAATCTCCCCTCCCTCTAAGAATATTGGCAACCCACCCCAGAAATCCTGGCAGACAGATGGCAGAGAAAATGCAACGCCATTGCTCTGAGATCGCACAGTAAGACCATGTTTCCCATTCTCCCTATCAGGAAATCTGGGACCACGGGACAGAGTTCTGGCCAATGGATGTGGATAGAAGATATACATTACTTCCGAACATGCTTAAAAGCATGATCTTCCAATTCTCTGTCCCCTTCCGCAGAACCTTGGAAGGCCATGTGTTCCACACAGTATAGCAAACAGATAGATGTAGTGTGGGTCCCAAGGTCACCTCGTGGAGGGAGCTACCAAGCAGCGATAAGATGGCGAAGTGAGAGAGGAATGATTGTTATTATGTTAAGACATTTTAGTGTCTATCCATTACGGTAGCATTGTCTAGCCTACCCTGATTCACACAGGCTTAGTCTCTCCCCCACTCCTCCTCCCTCTCAAGTTTTAGGATGACTCTTCTACAGCAACACGGAAGTTCATGCCAACATAAAATAGGACAGTGTAGCGTGATATATCAGGACCAAAATCACTTTTAAAGAAAATGAATTCCATTGAATAACTAAACCATTCTTGAGCCTCTCTACCCAGTTAAACAACACAAACACCTTCACATTTTCCCTGGATCCAAGGTCCATCCCTTTGATTACTCTTTCTCAAGATTTTCTTCAGTTTTCCACCTTTTTATTTTCAAAGAACCAGCGACCCAGATTAGAAAGATCACTCTGATAAAAAGAGAATCCAGAACATATTTAGTATAGAATATAGGAGACCTCCTCTTGTTTCTCCTTATGTCTACAGTTTTAAAAAACATCTAAAAAAACCCAAAGCTTGAAAGGCTTTTGATCCCACATCTCAGGTAAAGCCTGACAAATTAAGCACATGGATTTATCATTGTTTCTTTCTGAAACACCACTGAAATGTGAGTTAAGGAATTTTAAAAATGTCTGAGCCCACAAAAATGAAAATAATGAGAAAGAAAGAGAGAGAGGGAAAAAGACCTAGCAGAAGACAAAAGATGTCAACAGATTTTTTGGAAGATGGAAAGCAGGTGGAAGAATTATCAGAGCTGAGAAATCTGAATACCATGTACCTACACGGGGGATGCTAACAAAAACAGAGCCAACTGAAGCTTCGGATTCTTGGCAAGACACAGGTATGGCAGGCACCGGGGACTGCAAAAGACAAGAATGAATTGTAGAACTGGAAACTTGGCAGGTTCTGCCCCACTAGAGACCAAAGGGTCAGTAGAAAGACACCCCAAGTTCCTACTCCCATTAAGTACAACCAAGTGACCAGCTTTCCCCTTCCTCAGCAGGAAGAGAAGAAGAGGGAAGGAGGCATCAGAGGGAAAACAGGAGGATGACTTGAAAGCGGATCTGCAAATGGTTGAACCCTCAGTCCCCAGCACCCTGCTTCTCCAAGGATATTGGCAACCAGATCGGCACTAGCCCACCCCACTCATCCACCTCAACCCCAGAGAGGTTGGTCGGTGCTTTTCTAGAGAAATTGAATGGACCCTAAAAAAAGACTCACTGCTACTGATGTTTGGGGAACCTCAAAAAAATGGCCCTCGTAGAACTCTTGTGGTGAAACTCATCAATTGACAAGAGATGTCCAGCACATGGAGTGTCCAGATGGCTTTTAAGGTCTTACTCTTAAATATTAGTGGACTGCAAAGGGTAACCAAGCACTTGAGGAAAGTCTCCAACATGAGAGGCAGAAACTGAGACCAGCTGACCAACAGTCAAAAGGAGAGCATCAAAGAGACAGGTATCAATGCCTTCCAAGAGATGAGAGAAGATATTCCTCCTATGAAACTAGAATAAAAGACTATACAGAAAAGAATAATCTAAACTGGATTGTGGTAATGTTGCACATCTCTGTAGATTTACTAAAAATCATTGAATCACACTTAAAGTGTTATGGTATATAAATTGTATCCCCCAAAAAACTGTTTTTAAAAGGGAATAATCTGGGGGTAAAAAGGAACAAATCCTTGGATATTGAAAATCTGAGAGCAGAAGGGTGTCTGTCTGGCTCAGTCAGTATCTTGATCTCAGGGTACTGAGTTCAAGGTCCAGGTTGGATCTAGTTCTTACTTTAAAACAAACAAAAAAATAGAGGTGCCTGGGTTGCTCAGTTGTTAAATGTCTGCCTTCGGCTCAGGTCATGATCCCAGGATCGTGGGATCAAGTCCCACATCAGGCTCCTTGCTCAGCTGGGAGCCTGCTTTTCCCTTGCCTGCTCTCCCTGCCGCTCCCCCTGTTTATGCTCCCTATCTCTCACTGTCTCTCTCTCTGTCAAATAAATACATAAAATCTTTAAAAATAAAAATAAAAATAAAACCAAAAAAAAAAAAAAGAAAATATGATAGCAGAAATAAAGTAGCTAAAAGGAGGGTTTGAAAGATAGGGTCAAAGAAATCTTTTAGAAAATAGGGAAAAAAATACTGGTATGGAAAAGAGGAGAGAGGAAAAAATAGGGAAAGTAAAAAAATCTACTTAGGAGACCCAACAGAGAAACACAGGATAGAGAAAATGGAAGGGAGTCATGGTCAAAGGAGTAATATAAAAATATTTCCTGCTTCTCCCTCTCTCACTCCCCCTGCTTGTGTTCCCTCTCTGGCTGTGTTTCTCTCTGTTAAATAAATAAAATCTTAAAAAAAAAATCTGGAAATGTAAGTCCTTCAGGTCTTACTGACTCCCCACTGAGTGCAGAGCCCAAGGTGGGGGCGCCTGGGTGGCTCAGTTGGTTAAGCGACTGCCTTTGGCTCAGGTCATGACCTCGGAGACCCAGGATCGAGCCCCACATCAGGCTCCCTGCTGGGCGGGAAGCCTGCTTCTCCCTCTCTCACTCCCCCTGCTTGTGTTCTCTCTCTAGCTGTGTTTCTCTCTGTCAAATAAATAAAATCTTTTTTTTAAAAATGCTTTAAAAAAAGAGAGAGATCAATACTAAGAATGGCATGAGGCATCTCATCAGAAGCTTCACATTTTAGAAGTCAGAAAACAGGAGAAATGCATTCAAAATTGCTCCTGTAAACTGGTAAAAAAAAAAAATAAAAATAAAAAAACACAAACAAAAACAATTAAAAAGCAAGTCTTGGAGGAGAATGTGTGTGTGTGTGTGTGTGTGTGTGTGTGTGTGTGTGTGTGTGTGTTTCCACCATCTCTCGGGCTTTCTTGACCTTTCTCCCTCTCCCTCTCTCTCCCTCTCTCTCTCCCTTTCTCTCTCTCTCTCTGCCCTCCACTCCCACATTACCAGCTCCACATCCTCCCCTTCCTTTCTCTTCCCCTTCCTCAACTCTCCACCCTGTTATCTCTCTTCCTCCACAGGCCATCACACAGGGTGGAAGGAACTTTTTTGTTTCTTACTAACTTCATTTATTAAAGTCATTTCACCTTCTCTCTCCTCTGTTTTAAAAGCAGACATGTGGAACAAATTGTGTTTCTGCATTATAAAATTGAAATGAAACTGCTCTTTTGTTGTTTCCCCCTGTGGCCTGTGAGGCATCTGCCTGGATGTCTGCCTGGGGAGTCCTGCCTCACTTCTGCCTACAGTGGGTGCTCGTCACGGTTTGTGGGTCACCTCAGACGGGACTAAGAAGCTCAACTAGTTCTGAGCTCAAACTCCTCATGTACATTTAAAGGCAGTTCCACACTGGTATCCTAGTTCATTAGGAAAAAAGAGCTTAGATTTGGTCCTCAACGGGAAAAAGTCCTCCTCATTCTAGATCCTGCTATTCAGCTGGCTTTCTAAACCTCTCATGAAGGCAGGATGTTGCTGCAGGCTGGACATCAGGCAGGGATTGGCTCCCACTCAGCATTGACTTGTGTGTCGACGTGAATGGAGACAACAATGACGATCCACTCCTCAGCATGCATGCATTAGGTGCCAACTGTGTGCTCAGCCCTGGCATGCAGAGAAAGCTGAGGCCTTCCATCTCAAGAACCCACTGTCACTGGCAGAGGGAACGAGCACCTAAACAAATAATACTGTGACCACTGTAGTAGGAAAAGTGTGTGCAAGGCGTGAGAGCAGCTCAGAGAACAGAATTCCTTCAGTCCTGCCCTAGTGAAGGAGGCTTCCCAGAGGACGTGCCTCAGGAACTGAGCCTTGGGGGATATATGTGACATTGTCAGATGGAGGAGGCCTGAGGTAGGGGAGGGCAGGTTGGGCAGAGAGAATGGCCCGTGCAAAGGCACTGAGGTGTGTAAGAACATTTCTGTGTGACTCTGGGAGACGTGACATGACGGGGGAGGGAAGATCCCAACTCTCCTCTCGGAAGCTCCCAGGTCCCCATGACACCCACCACCCTGTCTGGACAGAGACAGCAGTGTCTGGTTCTGCACGCACGGTGGTGTCCTGTGAGTGACGGCTTCGTCATTAGCAGGGCAGACGCACACTGGCCCCAGGAGAGGAGCTCCTGGATTTGACAGCCGTGCTGTCACCCTGCAGCCCCACTCACCCCAGCCCAACTCTTAGCTCTGCCGCCCCCGCCCCGTCTCAGGAAGGAAGGTCCCCTCCCGCAGGGTCACCAGCTCTCCCTCGAGGCTGAGGGCGATGGCAGCCTTGTCGTCTGTGGGGGTTGGGCTGGCTCAGTCTTCAGGGCCTGGGAGACTGGACGGTGAAGACATCACAGTGTGGGTGGGTGGCGGCCGTGACAAGGTGGGGCCTGGGAGAGTCGTGCACGGGGCTCACCCCGTATTCCTGCACCCCACACCTGCCCTCCCCACAGCCTGCCATGTCTGTTCATGGATGAGCAAGGGAAGAGCAACGGGGGAGAGAGAGAGAGTCAGAGGCAAAGAGGTGGGGAGACAGAGACGGTTGGGGTGAAATGGAGCAAAAGGGGTGAGGTGTCAGGGCACCTAGGGCATCAGGCACAGATGTGCAGCCCTCCCCCCCTTCCCCCTCGTCCCGCCCACATTACATTCTGCTGCAACCCGATAGGCATTAACTCCATGAATGCTCCCGACTCACTTTGCAATTGAGGCACAGCGGGGTTAAGCAACTTGCCAAGCTCACACGTAGGAGCAAGGTGTGGACCCAGGCAGTCTGGCTTCAGAACCCACACTTCCAACTGTGCAGTGTGATAAATATCACAGTCATGGTAGGGAGACGTCTTCATGGAGCACAGAGGAGTGTGCGGGGGGATAGGATCGCTAACCAGGAGAGAGGGACCATATCAGTCCTCTCATGATTTGTGATTGGCTCAGTGCACACTCTGGGCCTCGGGCCTCTGGGCTGGCTTCCAGGAGGCTAGATCCCACATTCACTGGCTGCTGCAGTCTGCGGGGCTGAACAGCAGGCCTGGGCGCTCTCCCGGAGGCCTTGGCCTCTCCTGCCGGTTGTATCCAAAGGAGTCAAGCTATCCAAGCCCCAGCCACCATCTATTTTTGTTGCAAAAATGGTTGGCCAGATGGTTGGCTCGCTTTGCCCGGTGCCCAGCTCCCTACCAGGGTGGCTGCCCCAGCGGTCGGCAAAGTGACGGCAGGTCTCCACTGTAGCTCTCCAGGGTCACCAAGAAAACTTCCCCTCCACTGTCACTTTCCTACCCTAGCCAGGCCTCCCTCGCTAGCTGTCCGTGTCCTCTCTCTGCTGGGATACCCCTCACCTCATCACCTCTGCTCCTCACTGGATACTAATCACCATCATTTGAACACCACCACGTGCCAGGCACTCTGCCAAGCCTAGGGCATGACTCATCTCACTTAGGGCAAGTAGCATCTTCTTCTCTGTGTGGGCAGGGAAGGAGGCCCTGGTCCCAGAAACGCTGGGTGGTGAGAGGAGAATCCCACCCTACTGGAGCCAATCCCGCCCTTTCACCTGAGTCTCTGTCTTCTGAGCACTACTTGGGGATCCTGGCACCTTCTCCCTTTTACTGGCTTAGATCTTTTGTCAGATTGCCTCGCTCCATCTCTGATGGGAAACAAATTCAGAACAAGGCTGTTTCCAGAAACAGAGCTGGTGGCCTCCATCACAAGATGGATGGAGTCTGGGGGAGTCAGCTTAAGTGTTAGGATGCCCCGAAGGTCTTGAAGGGGCCGCAGACACCCCAGCGGCTGCCCTGGTTCGCAGGAGTCAAAGGGCAGGCCGGACCAGGCAGGCAAGACTGGCCCCTCCATCCACCAGGGGAGGGCAGAAAAGGAGAAAGAGAGGCTCACCGATTAAACAGGGAACTGACCCTATGAGAAACCAATGTGGCCCTGGGGTACCTGTTGTTGAGGCACACACCCAGGACTTACAGGAAGTAGAAACCCAGGCTGGATCCCCCTTTTCCTATGCCCCCTTCGCCCCATCAGATGTAGTCGCCTAGGCCAGGTTCCTTTCAGGAGCATTCTCCGGGCCACAGCGCCATCTGCAGGGCGGTCCTGCGTCAATGCAGCGGCTGCCGGGGCTGGTCTTCAGAGCTGTTGGTGGTCTGGGGTCCGGTCCTGATAGCAGGCGGCAAAGCCAGCACCCCCCTACATACAGTTCTGCAAAGCTTAGGGGAGCCAAGGAGGTGCCACCTCCTTCCAGCAACCTTCCGAATGATTCTGGCGAACACTATTGTACCCATTTTATAGATGGAGAAGCTGAGCCTCGGAAAGCTAGCATCACCTAACCCGTTGTCAGTGGAGACAGGCAGGATTCCAGCTCCGGCTCTTTTGACAAATCTCTGTGCCCCACAGCTGCTTCTTTGGTCTCAGAAGATGCACGGAGAGGGCAGCGTGGGAGATAAAGCAAAATCTGCCGGCTGGAGGAGTGAGAGAGGCCGAATTTGTGACTTGGTTCTGTCTCACCAGCCTTGGGAGAGGGCCCTCTGCCAGCCAAACCCCACCGAACCCAGTCAGGCAGAGTAAGCACCCCCAGAGAGCCCATCCCCCGGGCCCATCAGCAGATTAATACACAGAGAATTGAGCTGTTTCATTAAAGGGGATTGTCGAGGGAGCGAAGTGGATTTGTTTCACGTCTCAATAACTGGCAAGATCACGGAGAATGTTATATTGTACTCCTTTCAGTGCCCATCTCGACAGCAAGCCTTGTCAGCCAGAGTTCAGAGGCTGAGGCTGTCTGCCCTAATAAGAAGATACTCAAGTCGTCTCATTTTATGAAAGTCATCACCAATTTTTCTGAAATTTGAAATCTATAGTTTCCTGAGCCATGTCTTGTTAATTGGCCACCAAAATTCTTCTTTAAAAAATCTAGTTAGCTTTATTAAATGATTTGTGAATTGGGCAACACTCCACCTAGCAGGCCGAGACACTCCCAGCCATCTAAATCCTTGAGCTTGTGTTTAAGTGTCATTGATGCAAAACGCGGCACCACAACTGGGCTTTCATTGATGAACGCTTCATCAGCCATGTGTGGACGATTCGCTCAGGAGTGGTTTACAGTGTGTTTATTTATTCCTGGGACAGCCTTCTTCTGCCACCCAACTTCAATCCCCCACGGGTTTGTTCCAAGAGTAGCAGATAAGTGCAACCCTATCCCGAGCTACTTGCAATATTATCCTGATGGAAGCCTGGTTAGGGGTGAGATCTCTCTAGCATTTGGAGCCTTCTTCCCTCTATACACAGAGCATAGTAGATTCCGCTTTTCTAGATAACTTGATTATAAGACAGCTCATTTTAATTGATCACTTTTGCATACTGATGCTCCCTATTTAGTAACCAAGTGTTTATTAACTGCATACTGCATACTTATCCCTAAGACGTCTGCTTTGAGTTAGAGTCTTAGAAGAGAAATATTTGCTCCTTTGGGGTGCTAGTGTCTTCTGGGGTCTTTAATCAACTGAACAAGCCATATATATTTTACAGTTTTTGTATGCAAAACGCTTGTGTGGAAATCCACACATCTGAGAACAGGTGCATGGTGGAGAATCTCTAGGGTCAGTTAAGGGAGAAAGAAATGAAATGCAAATGAGTGTTCTGGAATTCTTCTGCATGCTACCCAGTCAGAAGAGCATAAGGACAGCACCTTGATGTCATTCATTCACTCACCAAATATTTATGGAATGCCTACCCTGTGCTAGGCCCTAGGAAGAGTTTGCAAAAAATTCAGTCCTTTATCTCAAAATTGACAGCACGGTGGGCTATATTTTTTTCTTTTTTAATGCAAATTACAGAATGGAATAAAGGCAAAATCCAGGAGTGGTGAGGAAATTTGGCTCTCAGGGAAATAGGGAGAAAGGCTCATTCCACTTAAAATAGAGCATCCTGGAACATATCAACTGCTTGTTGCCAGGCTTCGTCCTCAACAGGTCGAGGAAACAGTCCCTCTCTGGACTCATTTCTGACCCTCATGGTTAAAAAGAGAAATGGTGGGGCGCCTGGCTGGCTCAGTGGGTTAAAGCCTCTGCCTTCAGCTCAGGTCATGATCTCAGGGCTCGCATCAGGCTCTCTGCTTGGCAGGGAATCTGCTTCCTCCTCTCTCTCTGCCTGCCTCTCTGCCTACTTGTGATCTCTCTCTGTCAAATAAATAAATAAAATCTTTAAAAAAGAGAGAGAAATGGCGGGTGGACCTGGGTGGCTCAGTCAGTTAAGCGTTGGACTCTTGGTTTTAGCTCAGGTCACTGATCTCAGGGTTGTGGGATCGAGCCCTGCGTCAGGCTCCAAGCTTCTCCCAGAGTCGGCTTGCCCCTCTCCCTCTGCTCCTCCTCCTGCTCACACATGCAGGTTTCTCTCTCTCTCTCAAAAGAAAAAAAATCTTTAATAAAGATGTATTGGTGTACTGGGGCTCTCCGGAGAAACAGCACCAGTGGGACATCCAGTGATGCATAAGGGGAGATTTATTATGGGGATTGGCTTACATGGAAGCTGAGGTATGTTATTATATGCTGTTGTAAGATGGAAAACCAGGGCGTCTGGGTGGCTCAGTGGGTTAAAGCCTCTGCTTTCAGCTCAGGTCATGATCTCAGGGTCCTGGGATCGAGGCCCGCATCGGGCTCTCTGCTCAGCAGGGAGCCTGCTTCCTCCTCTCTCTCTGCCTGCCTCTCTGCCTACTTGTGTGTGATCTCTCTCTGTCAAATAAATAAATAAAATCTTAAAAAAAAAAAAAAAAAAAAAAGGATGGAAAACCAGAAAGGTGGTGGCAAGCTTCAGTCTGAGGCCAAAGGAGGTCAGTCCTATGTAAGTCCCAGTGTCCAAGGACCAAGAACCAGGAGCTCTGATTCTGGTGTCCAAGGACAGGAGAGATGGATGTTGAAACTCAACAAGGAAAAGAGAGGGGCACCTGGGTGGCTCAGTTAAGCATCTGCCTTCGCCTCAGATCATGGTCTTGGGGTCCTGGGATTGAGACCCACATTGGGTTCCCTGCTTAGCGAGGAGCCTGCTTCTCCGTCTTCCTCTCCCTACCTCTTCCCCTGTTTGTGCTCTCTTTCTCTCTCTCAGTCAAATAAATAAGATCTTAGAAAGAAAAGAGAGAATAACTACAACAAAAAGAATAATGGGGAAAGAGAACTTGCCTTTCCTCCACTTTTTTGTTTTATTCTGGCCCTCAGCGAATCAGATAATGCCAGCCCACACTGGTGAGGATGAACTTTTACTCAATCTACTGAGTCAAATGCTAACTTATTCTGGAAACACCCTCACAGATGGACCCAGGAATACTGTTTTCGCGGTTATCTAGGTATCCCTTAGCCCAGTTAAGTCAACACACAATGAGCCTTCCCTTGAAAGGACTGTCTTCTCTCCACTTTCTGCCATGCCAAGCTGCCTAGACTTTAACCTTTGGTCGTTCCCACTGCAATCCTAAGGCCAGCCCACCTCTCCACCTTCCACATCTTTCCCTAGTAACATGGAACTTTCTCCCTTCTGTAAGTTAGCCCACAGTTCCAGGAGTCAGAATCTGGCATCAGCCATCCAGCCCCAGGGGCCTCGCCCTTCCTGTGGGTCTTGGAAGGTCGGAGTCCTCAAGGCGCAGGACTCACCCAATCAGGAGGAAGGGAAGAGCAGTAGCTTTTAAAGAAATCCAAGTAGCTGCACTGGGAGCCCAGGGCTAAACTCAGATTTTTTAAGAGGGCGTGAATGAGAAAAACGGAAGGACAAATTATAAGAATGGATGGTTGGGGAAATGCCTACTAATGAAACAAATATGTGTAAGATAGCTCGGCAACTAGAACATGGTAAGCACCTAAGAAACATTAGGTGGTGGTATTATTATCGAACACCAGAAGGAGGGGGGGCTTGGGATAAAAATGTACATGTAACAAAGGCAGCCTTTAAAAGCTAAACTTTTTTTCCAAGCAAGAATAACAGGGAAGAGATGTTCAAGGCAGATGACATATTAATAAAAGACATTAATAAAAGACTGGGGAAAAGCTAAAGCCTCCTTTCTCCCTATTTCCTTCCATTTCCTGCGCTAAAGAGAATGATCTTCAAGCTGGAAAGGTGAACAAACATGATTATGGGGTAAATGGGACCCAAGACAGATGAGGTCGTGCTCGAAGAGAGCCCTATTGCTCTACATGGGCTCAGCAATCCTGATTCCAGCTAAATATATCCGAGAACTTTCTGGTGTGACTGCAGAACCCATACTGGTAAATACTGAGAAATCAGGAAGCTATGAGGCGTGGAAGGGAAATTGGAGATAGGGAAATACCGCCCACATTTCAGAAAGACCGTGGATTCCAGAAATTACAGATTGTCAAGTCTGATGGTGACCTGCAGTCAGCTCGGTTTTGAGTCCTTATAGGAGATGGCAGGTGTTGTAATGGCCAAAGTACTCACTGGTCAAATTAACCTCACTTTCCATGATAGATTGGTACAGGGAAACACCGCTATGCACCCTGTATACTTATTTTTGTATAAGTACCTGACAGAATCTTTGAGGATTCCTGGTGAGCAAGATGAAGAAACAAGGCTAGATTTAAAACACAAGGTTCAGAGAGGTTGGTATTTTTATCCATTGTCACACAGCTGACCTTTAGCGAAGTGAGGATTTGAACTCGAGAGAGCTTAACTCAGGATTCAATTTGTTAGCCATATCACTGGGCTGGTCTACAGATTTCTACTGGTCTACAGATTGTCGGGCTCACCAGGGGCCCCCACGTTTTAAGAAGGATGCTGACAGATCAAAGCAAGTGTGGCAGCTACCAGAAGAATGCAAGAGGCCAGAAATATTACATATGAAAAATCCTGGGCGTCCCTGTATGGGATAAAAAGAACTTGGGGGGATGGCCATGACTGCCCTTAAGCACTCAAAGAAAGGTTACGTGACAAAGCAAAAAGGTTTATTCTTCACAGAAGAATAAGAGCAAGAGGGGCATCTGGGTGGCTCAGTGGGTTAAAAGTCTGTCTTTGGCTCAGGTTATGACCCCAGGGTCATGGGATCAGGCCCCAGGCTCCCTGATCAGTGGGGAGCATGCTTCTCCCTCTTCCTCTTTCCTCACACCCCCTACTTGTGCTCACTTTTGAATAAATAAACTCTTAAAAAAAAAAGAGAGAGATAAGAGATTTACCCCAAACTAGAATGGGCTGCTTTATGAAGACTGAGCCCCCTGGCACTGAAAGCATTCAAGCACAGGCTAGACAGCCAGCAGCCAGGTTTTCTACTCTGAGATGATACTCCCCCCCCTTCTCAAAGTGCTTACAGCACTGCCGAGAACCTACTAACTTGGCACCCTCGTTGCTATTGGTTTCATGATTATAAATTTCACACTGCTTTCTTGTGGTGTAATTTACCTACCACACAATTCACTCATTATAAGAAAGCAATTTGAAGGTTCTTGGTAAATGTGTACAGTTGTGCAGTCATCAACACAATCCAATTTTAGAACATCGATTATAGGTTTTGCTTCCCAAAGAACATTATAAGCATCCAAGGTAGGTCCAGGTCTCCCTGGCTGCCATCTCCACTGGCCTACTATTACATCTCACAGCCACATGGCCTGGCTCGTCCCCTCCACCCAGCATGTGTTCCCTTTCCTGTCAGGTGACAAGTTCTGCACCCCTGCTGCATCCCTGGGCTCTGGGCCCCACCCAGTTGTCCCCACAGTGCGCTTTCACTTCCTTCTCTCGTGTGCCAAGCTCTGGAGGCCAGTGTGTCGTCTTCAGCAGTCTGAGGTGGTGGCGTGTTCTGGAAGGATATGGGCCCCAGCACCCCAGACTGACATTTGAATCAGGGCCATGCAGCCACCAGAAAGTCACTTTATCTTCTGGAAACTTGGTTTCTCCCTTTGCAAAGTAGATGCAATACATGTGCCTTGCCAGGGCGGGGGCGGGGGAGATAACACATGTAAAGTGCCTAGAACGGTACCCAGTACGCTCGGCAGAGAGCAGTGGCCACTGCTTTACAATTACCAACATCGCTGATTCCGTCGCTACCGTTATTATTGGCACTCCCGAGTCCCCTGCCCTGGGTGGCCATTTGCCTTTCCCTTCCAAGCATATCCCTGGCTGCAGTCCCTGTTTTCCAGGTTACTCCTGGTGTCCAGGCAAGAAGATGGATTCTGCCACACTCAGCATCCCCAAAGCCCACTCCTGCCAGGGCTGCGGGTGGGTCAGTGGGATGAAGCAGCAGCACCACCTAGTGGCGGTGAGCCGCAGCAAGTTATTTATTGGCCAAATTAGTAGCGGATCTGACTGCACATTTTTGGAGCCTTCAAGTTCAGTGTTCCATCCAGTGCTCGTGTGTGAGGCTTATGTGTGCACAGCACCCCTTCTTCCCATGCCTTGCGTTAGAACAGAAAGACAAAAAAAATGAAAATGAAAACAGAAGTTCTTTGCACAATGCTCCTAGAGACCACAGGGTTTGACAAAGCAGTTTAAAAAGCATCTCTGGGGCACCTGGGTGGCTCAGTTGGTTAAGCAACTGCCTTCGGCTCAGGTCAAGATCCTGGAGACCCAGGATCGAGTCCCACATCGGGCTCCCTGCTCGGGAGGCCTGCTTCTCCCTCTCTCACTCTCCCTGCTTGTGTTCCCTCTCTCGCTGTGTTTCTCTCTGTCAAATAAATAAAATCTTTAA
>PITA01019987.1:0-18379 GCA_004023965.1 Spilogale gracilis | reverse complement strand
AAAAATAAATAAATAAAATCTTTAAAAAAAAAAAAAAAAAAAAGCATCTCTGCGAAGCTGAGAGTGGTTGCCTAGGACTGGGGAGGTCTGAGAGAGATGGGGGGAGGGGGTGAATGCTAAATGGTACAGGGTTTCTTTTCAGGATAACAAAGATGTTCTAAAAACTGCGGTAATGGTTGCACAGATCTGAGTATACTAAAAACCACTGACTGTAACATTTTTAAGATTTTTTTTTTTTATTATTTATTCATTCGAGAGAGATACAGAGACAGAGAGCACAAGCAGGAGGAGAGGCCGAGGGAGAGGGAGAAGCAGATTCCCCACTGAGCTGGGAGCCAGATGTGGGGCTCAATCCCAGTACCTGGAGATCATGACCTGAGGGGAAGGCAGATGCTTAACCATCTGAGCCACACAGGCGCCCCAACTGTAACCTTTTAAATGGGTGAACTGTATAGTATGTGAATTAGATCTCAATAAAGCTACCAAAAAAGGTGAGGTGAATATCAAAATTTTTTCATCTCCAAAACACATCATCAGACTTTCTGTGTACTGCTTGACAACCTCCATCAGACCTGTGGGCACAGGACTCAGGTCACTTCTAGGTGTCCTAGCTCACTTCCCTTGAAACTACTTCAACCGTCCTGTGACGAACAACTCACATGGAGATATTCTCAGCTCTGTTAAGACATTATTTAAAATAGATCGAACTACAGGACCTACAGTCTATAGAACTGACTCACAGAACCCCCACATTAGCCCATGTTGTTGGTATTCACATAGAGCTGTCTCCCAGGTCAGCCTGGCAAGTTCCACTTCCAAGAGAGGAAACGGAGGGTTGGAGGTTGAGTAGCCCAACAGAATCCAGCTAGTGAATGGGCAGAGCTTCAGTTTCAGCTTCGGGCTTTGATTCCAGGTTCAGAGCTCTTGCCATTCCATAGGGTAACCACACAACCCACTTTCTGCCGTGTCCCACATTATTTATTACTGGTAACACCACATTGCCTCAAGATAATAAACGCCACGGCCCCTAGGGGGCAGCCTTTCCCCTGGGGTTCTGCCTCATCTGAACCTCAGACTGATGCCTGCCTCCGAACATAGCTGTGGTCAGGCCAACAGCAGCACCTCAGCACTTCCTGAAGTTACCCTAGCTCCCCAGGCCCCTCACCAGCCCAGAAGAGGCAAATTCAAAGAAACAGAAAGTAAATTAGTGAATGCCAGAAGCCTGGGAAAAGGGAGGGATGGGGAATGGATGCTGATGGATCCACAGTTTCTTTTGTGGTTTTCGAAAATTAGTAGTTATGGTTGCATATACTAAAAACCACAGAACTTAAAAAAAAAAAAAGAGGAAGAGGAACAGGTGAGGACAGGACACAGCAATGTGCTTGTTTAACAAGCATCCTGGCTGGTCTCAGCAGCATTCTCCATGGTTAGAAGAGGACAGAGCACTCAGCAAGATTAGAAGGTGAAAAGAGTGAGATTAAATATAGCCCCCCACCATCCCATTTCCCTTTTCCTATAAAGAATGTTCATCAGTTTTTGGCCAGCACTGCTATTCACACTAAGACATCAAGATATTCCCAGGAAAACCTGAGTAAGGTGTGCAAAGGTCTGAGACACCGAATCCGCACAACCCTATTAGGCAGGTATTATCATCCCCACTTAACAAAAGGGAAGCAGACTGAGGCTCAGAGGCACAGAAACTAAGAGTAAATGGCCTGAGGCCAGCAGCTAGTAAGACACATAGCTGGGATGTCAACGTGGCATTCAGGGACCCAAGTCCAAAGTTCAAAGTTCACTACACTGAGGTGGCCCCTCTTACCCCCAACTCTGCAGCTCCAAGTCACGGAAGACGACCACAGTTGAAAGCGCCAGGGAAGCTGTCAGAGAGGAGTATTGCTAAAGGCATCACGTCTGCCAAGAAGAGGGGAAAGGGATTTAAAAGCTGTTCAAAACATTCAGAAGCACATGGCTGTCCTCTCCTCCTTCCAAAGCAAACTCTTTATTGTCCAACCAATCAACAGTTGTTTAATGAGGCCTAGCACTGTACAAGGTACACCATACTAAGCATAAATACAAAAGTGTAAGACACGGTCCCTGCCAATTTGAGGCGTACAACCTTGGTATTTCTCAGGAATTACTCCGTGGTTAAAACAAATCTGGACTTGGATGCCAGTACTGGAACGAACATTCTTTCAAGTCAGTATTTTAAAGAAAAACATCACACACCCCACATTATCAATGGTATGAACTTTCCTCCTAGTGATATCAACTTTGTTATCAAGAAACAGGATTTACTTTTGTTAAAACTCACCTTACATCCCCCACCTCTGTAATTTGAATAAACATTTTTCTCAAAAAAGGAAATTTTCAAAGGTGAAGTGGGGAAGTGGGGAAGACATACACATCTGGCCAACAGCTGTCTGCGCAAACCAGCTCCAGACTACCGTGTGAGACCAAGCTCATCCCCAGGCCATTTCTATGAACATTTTGAAGACAACATAAAGCACGTCTCCACATAGGACATTACTGCCGCCCAGAAGACAGTCAGCACCGCGGACAGTGGTCGGGATTAGAGATTTTTTGTAGCAAAATTTAGCACCAACTCGGGGGCAATAGCAGGGGTTGCCGGGAATTTCGTCTCTAAAATGAACCTCTCAATCCTGACTCTCAGAACTCACAGGTGTGTGGTTCTGGGAACAGAAACTAACCAAAACCGCAAGCTGAATGGAGACAACTGAACTTGGTGACGATTCCATCCCAGGAGTGAACCTCCTGCTTCTAGCACAGAACATTCAGCACAGAGCAGAGAAGTGGAAGCAGCAGTCTCAAGAGCCTGAAACCCAAGGTGGTGATACAAGGACATAAACACGACCCTCACCTCCCTTCCGTAACCTGGCCCTTTGCTTGACTGTGTGGCCCCAGTGAAGAGCCTCGGCCTCACACTGGGTTACTTACCCCAGATGGTTTCCATTTGGCAAATAAGAGGCAACAAGGAGAAGGAACTAGCACGAGGGAAGGACTGGATGACTTTCTAGTGTTACGGAGTCTTGATACTCTAATGAAAAAGATCTCAAGTTCCTTTAAATAAAGCACATTACCCAGGAAGAATGTAACTTAAGAGAAAAGTTCAAAGCTGAACTTCAACCCTGCAGCAAGCAGGTGTCTTTTTCGCTTGAGGATCCTTTGCTTTAAAGCACTGAAAAGTGAGCTGCTAGCTCTGGCAGTGATGGGGAAGAATGACAGGGCCTTCCTCTTTTACAAAAGGCCACTGAAGTCTAATAGGACTCCAGGCAGGCAGAGCCACCGCACCCAGGACGGCACAGCTCCACTCGGGCCCCAAGCCAGCTCTCCTCCTCCTGCCCATCCTCAGGGCCTCCTGGGCTGTCTTGGAAAGCCCTCTGGATCCCTCCATCACTTGCTAAGCTAACCCTTGAAACTCCTGAAATGGAAGGTAGCATTTAAAATGTAACACTGGTTTTCTTCAAATGTAAGCCTGGTTTTCTTGTAGCATGGCTAAGGCACGGTGTGAGAAAGCTGCTCCCACTCCCAGCCACACACCCATCCTCGGCTCCTCACACGCACACACGCACACAGAAGAGGCCGGCTGACTTTGCCACGATGCACGGGGAACAGAGCGCTTCCGATCACTTCTGCGTTTTGAGCTGGTTGGAGAGCCAGTCCAGACCTTCATAAAGCCCATCTCCACTGGTGGCACAAGTGGCCTGAATGTACCAGTTTCTCTGGCGGAGGGAATGTAAGCCGAGCTTGTCTGTTATTTCTGCCGCGTTCATCGCATTCGGAAGATCCTTGAAAAAGAAGATCCCAGTAGTCAGTCTACAATGACGCCTCTGGATAATGAAATACGCTCCCTTCCCAAACCTCAGTCTTAGCTCAGCAGATCCTTGATTTCCCTCACTCTCTCTGACCTCTCAACTCCACTTCAGGAAACCCCACTGGCTCTGCCACCAAAACAGATGCAGAATCTGACCACCTCTCAATAGCCCCACAGCCACCCACCCAAGCCCACCGCCACCATTTCCAACTTGGGGTACTGACCTAACTTCCGAATTGGTTTCCTGGCTTCTGTGCTTGTTTCCCTCGAGTCTACTCTCAACCCAGTGGTTGGTCAAAGACAGAGCAAAGCACTCTTTCAAAGCCCTGCAGCAGAACCATCTCTCAGGGGAAGAGCCGGAGTCCTCACAGGGGTCAGCAAGGCCTTCAGGACCCGAGCCCCCAGGCCCTCCCAATTGCCCTGCTTCAGCTTTTCAAATGCAGCACTCTCCACACACCACTGTACTATGAAAACTGACATATTTGCTGTGTCAGTGACTTATTACCTGTCTCTAACTCAAATGTAAGCTTTATAAGAGCAGGGATTTCAACCTTGTCCTCTGCTATATGCCAAGTTCCTAGAACTGTGTCTGGCATGTAGTAACATGGGTCTAGAGTTATTGATATGGAATGACATCAAAACATGCTAAGTGTTAAAAAAAAAAAATGCTAAGTGAAAAAGCAAGTGGGTTTCCAGCATGTAAGTATGAACAAACTCACTTAATTGCTTATATAGGCACAGAAAGTTGCATCTCTGAAACAAGATGGAAGAATTATCACAATATTATTTTACCCTGAGGAGTGAGACAAGAACATCTCACTTGGTATTCTCAACTGCTGGCAGATTTACACTATGAGCATGTTCTGCTTTTATAATTAAAGAGAACTACTGTCGTTACCTTTTTGAAAGTCCATCGTGTTCACGAGTGAAATTCGGGACTGGCATAGAACCGAATGGTAGGGTAAAGCCTAAATGAATGGCGGTCCAGTCACCATTTAAAATCATGTTTACATGGGCACCTGGGTGGCTCAGTTGGTCCTGATCAGCTCAGGTCTTGAGTTCAAGCCCTGCCCTGGGCTCATGCTGGGTGTGGAGCCTACTTATAAAACCCGATAATAAAATACAATATAAAACAAAATCAAAGAGATGGAGGGCATGAGAAAATGCCTTCCATAAATCCGAAGTGACAAAACAGGAAGGACGCAGCCCTGTCAGACCAGCAGGAGCTCAATCGCAGAAAGAATGTACTCATGACGGAGCAAGTCGAAAGAAACGCATGGCGACCTGCCTGAGGTCATCTCGGGCTGGTACATTCCATGACTCTACCTCATTCCACGATGCTACCTTCTTTCCGAGCTTCGTTCTGCTTTGAATCCCAAGGCGGGATGGCTCTACACTTGGCCCTCCTCCCACTGTTCCTTTACTGCTTTCCACTACACTTATGTAGAAGCCCCTTCTCCTTGACAACAGACCCCATATGATGCAACCATCTCCTTCCTCGCTGCCCCCACCCCGTTCCAGCTGCACTGGCTGCCTTGCTGCTCCTAGCCCCACACAGCTGCCTTCCTGCTGGCCTTCAGATCTGCTAGATGTCGTCTTCTCATGGAGGCATTCTGGCCCCTTCCCACAGCCGCCTGCCTGCTTCCCCTGCGTACCTTCCTCTACCACACTTCCAGCAGCACATCACATATTGTTTACTGACTGACTCTCCTGCCACTACATTGTAAGCTCCATGAACACAGGGACTTCTCTCTGTCCCGCTGCTCACTGCTATGTCACCAATACCTGAAACAATGCCTAGATCTTAGTAGAGGCTCAATTCATACTTGGTGAGTGAATAAACAGAAAACATAAGCTAAAAAGGAGGTGGAGGGGAGAGCACCTGGCTGGCTTAGTTGGCAGAACACGTGATAATTCTTGATCTCGGGGTCGGGAGTTCAAGCCCCATGATGGGCCTAGAACTTACTTTAAAAAAAGGCGGGGGGAGGAGGTGGAGAAAAAGGTTATGGTAGGGACTAGAGAGAGGGAAGCAGACATCTAATTTAAATATCTACAGTTTTGGGGCACCTGGGTGGCTCAGTTGGTTAAGCGACTGCCTTCGGCTCAGGTCATGATCCCGGAGACCCTGGATCGAGTCCCACATCGGGCTCCCTGCTCGGCAGGAAGCCTGCTTGTGTTCCCTCTCTGGCTGTGTTTCTGTCAAATAAATAAAATCTTTAAAAATAAATAAATAAATAAATATAGTTTTAAGTAAACATCTGGCAGCAATTTTGGTCCCAGTAGTCAGAAAGCCAACAATTTACCTGTTTATTTACAAACACCAGTAAGACTGCATCTCTGAGCTCATCTTCTGCTAACATTCTGGTTAGTTCTTCTCGGGCCTCATTGACTCGCTCTCTGTCGTTACTGTCGACCACAAAAATCAGACCTAGAACGAAATCACAACATGTTAGTGATTGGAACCTGGAAAGCGAGAGCATTTACACATCCTTACAGCTTCTCCCTACTTATGCATGTGGTTTCACCAAAAGCAATCAGTTAAGGAAGGACATCTGCTGTCCGGAGTTAGAGAGCCTACTGCACTACACTAGGCTATCTTTTTGGAAGCAAACAGGCTTTGCCTAGGTTAACAGAAGAAAGAATAGAGAGAAAAGGTTAGGTTCATGCTTACTCACTTCACTTCTCCATCCCGCTTCCATAACAAAGTCCCCATAAAACCCAGGGACATCAAAGTTCACATAAGCATCCCCGGTTGGCAATACTCTGCAGACATCACACCTCAGGGTGCTAGAGGTGGTACGACCTGACGTCCTGATGGAAAGGACAATGTTCTGGGAACTCCCACATTTTCAGCAGGTGTCTGAAGGGAAGGAGTCTTATACCTCTAACCTGTGAAGTCTGGCCCAACTCCAGGAAGTTGGTGTCGGGAAATCTTTGCAGGATCCCATTCTAGACAGCATCAGAGAAATCCGCAGGAAGCACGAGACAGGTGGAAGAAAGATGCCATCACACCGAGTCTAAGCCAAGCTGGGTGAACCCTGCACGGACCTGGTTGCTGCTACACTGGCTGGGCCACGACTATCTCCAGAGGATTCCCCAGGGGGAAAGCCAACATGTACCCAAATACAGAACAGGGAGGACCCCTCTCAGCAGGAGTCCCCGTGGCAATTACGATAATAAGAACTGGGTGTTTAGCTGACAAGCCCTCTGTGCGACAAAAATGTGAAGCAGCTGCCACAACGAATTTGCTCCTAAGCTGTATCACAAGCAGTGATGGCAGCTCAGTCTCTAGCATATAGGCAAGAAAAAGCCTTTTCTGTTGTCCATCAGTCAGAACATCCCGCCAATATTACGTGGTTGCTGCTGGACCCACACTCACAGGCAAACTGTAAGGATTCAAATGCCTACGATGGCAAAAGAATGAGATACCACGCCAGATGAAAAAGAACTGATATGCTGGGATATTTTATTGCGAGAAAAGACTCATTGGAACTGACAGCTGTCTACACATCTAAAAAGCTATGCCATAAAGAGACGTTCAACTTGTTTTATACACAGTTCTCTATGTACACTGAAAATCAGTGGGTACAAACTACAGGAAGTCGATGGGTAGAGAGTCAACAGAACTGAAGATGCGGGCGCCTGGGTGGCTCAGTGGGTTAAGTCTCTGGGTTCAGCTCAGGTCATGATCTCAGGGTCCTGGTATCGAGGCCCACATCGGGCTCTCTGCTCAGCAGAGAGCCTGTTTTCTCCTCTCTCTCTCTGCCTGTCTGCCTACTTGTGATCTTTCTCTCTGTCAAATAAATAAAATCTTTAAAAAAAAATTTTTTTTTAAATAAAAAAGAACTGAAGATGCGATGGGCTCCTTCGGGAGGCATCCCCGCCACTGGAGACGTGTGCCCAGCTTCGGTCACTGCTTGTGGGGACACTGCCAAAGGGACCGACTGCCCTGCTAGGAGAAGTGTAGTAGGACAAGAGGACCTCTTGGCTCCTTCAGACACTGGGATTTCACAGCTGTGCCTAGGAGGGAAAATCAGTCCCTCTCGCCCACCAGCTGCCTGACCAGCTCTGGAGTGGCCAAGTGCAGCAGACGGGGGCTCCCACGGCTCCCACGTCTACTGCATGACATCAGACTTAAAAAATGCAGAACATTCAAAAGCTCCCCCAAAGATATGATAGGGTTACCAGCAGTATAACCAGGAATTCTGATCTTAACTAAGCAACCAACGTTATCCAGAAATTCGGGGAGATCCTGGCAAAACTAACAGGGTGGGAGCAAATACATAATCCCTTTGTCAGTCCTAATAAAAATAAAGGTTTATCAACATTAGGGCCCATTTCCTAGTATTTTTATGTTAATCCTCATCTGAGAAACAAAAGAACCTAGCATCAGATTGACTTCACTTTTGAACTGGAAGAATCTAGAAAAGGTAAATTTACACACAAACAGTATATTACAATTTGTTTTAAAAGGAGGAGGATATATATTTGCAGCTGCTTGCACATAAGACAATATCTTTTCTTTATATACTTTTCTATCTTACGGAATTTGGAACCATATACATGTATTGCCATTTAATGAGTTAAAATAACTGAACCTACAATCAAGGAGAAAAATCCTTCCACATGAGAACTAATGGACCACTTTATGCACTCTATAATATTATCCACCAAGAAATCACATAAACAGTTCAAATATCAGTCTATACAAGTGAAGCCTAAGTGAACACACAGTTAAGTGTCCTAATGGAGAGCTAAAAGCTATCATTAAGTCTGTCCTCAACATAATGATGAAAAAATTCTAAATGAAAAAAACACAGCTTGACCTTTGCAAAGCTGGCAGGAGAAACGGGGGCAGCATCCAAGGCTACTCCTGGCTGAGATGTCTGGAACCACCAGACAGCAAATCCATCCTTCAAACAGTCCCCGTTCGCTGGTTTCACAAAGAGTATCACTGGCCCACCCCAGGGTCCCAGCTCATAGCCAGGTGGCCACCAGCACAGCAAATTACTGAAGTTCCATAAAATCAGGCTTGTTACGAATAGAATATTGAAAACAAAAAGGTATTTCAACTTGGTGACCGAATGTGACACCACATCGAGCAGGCGAAAGGACTCCTGCCAGAGGAGAGGAAGTAAAATCCCCCACCGTTTGGGCTCCGTGGCGGTTAATTACGTATCAACCTGACCAGGCCACGGCGTGCCCAGACATTTGGTCAAAATTTTTCTGGGTGTGTCTGGCTGAGGTTAAAAATGGGTAAAGCAGACTGAGTAAAGCAGACTGCCTTTCCCAGCATGGGGGGGGGAGGGGGGCCTCTCCAATCCACTGACGGCCTGAGGAGAACGCAAGAGGAGTGGAGAGAGGTCTCTGCCTGACTATCACGGAGCTGTTCTGCCCTTGGCCTGGATCTTCCACCTTGCTCTCCTGGTTCCACTGCGGGACTGCTCGGGCTCTGTAACCACGTAAGCCAATTCCTCATAATAAATCTGACAGATGTGTGTACACACACACACACACACACACACACATACACGTACCTCCATCCATCCTATTGGTTCTGTTTCCACTGGAGAACCGGACGAAGAAAGGCTCCTACCTATCTGAGTGCCTACTACCTTCCAACCACAGAACAAAGCATTTTACAAAACATGATTCAACACAGCAGGTACTAGCTCCAGTTTATATACAAGGAAACGGAGACAGAAAAGACGAACTTTCCCGAGGTTTCATAGCAGAGCTGTGGTTCAAACCCACACTTGCTCATTTTATTAACTAAAAAGGAATTGCAGTAGTCTGGCCAAAATGTTAAGTGCCAAGCCAAGATAAACAAACACTCCGGACATTGAAAGTGTTCAGTCTGCAGTGGACTGGCCACAAAGATACACAAATCTGAGAGGCATCAGAGAAGTTGCTTGTGCTCGCTATGACAAATAAATACACTCTTTAAAAAAAAAAATCTTAAAAACCCAGAAACCAATGATAAGGAAATAAGGTTCTGATGTGGGATACGCATATCAATTCATGCACTTCTAGAATAGCAGGGCAGCAGGGAGGGACTACGGCCACGTAAGATGCTGGCAGGTGGGGTTCCAGCCATGCCTGTTCATCTTTCTCACCAACGGCATGACTTTAAGATATTCTCAACGGGTTTAAAAGAATTTACTGAACTCAAATTCTCTAAAACCTGGTATTTCGTCTGAGGCACACACAACTCTCAATTATCCAAAAGATAAAACTCATCAGGAGAGCCATTGGTTAACTAGTTTACATTAAGAGCAGTTTCCGGGGCGCCTGGGTGGCTCAGTTGGTTAAGCGACTGCTTTCGGCTCAGGTCATGATCCTGGAGACCCCGGATGGAGTCCCACATCGGGCTCCCTGCTCGGCAGGAAGCCTGCTTCTCCCTCTCTCACTCCCCCTGCTTGTGTTCCCTCTCTGGCTGTGTTTCTCTCTGTCAAATAAATAAAATCTTAAAAAAAAAAAAAAAAAAAGCAGTTTCCTATGTTAATTAATGCCCAAGTACTTTTTCTAGGAAGGCAGGGACCATTTTCCAAAAAGAAACCTCCCTAGTACGGGTAAGTGGGTCATCAGAAGAGAAGGAATGACTGACAGTCTAGATAAAGCAGAGCACAAGGTTTTGCTTCAACCATCCATCTTTAGACACATACAAATGGGCCCAAGGCCACAGACTGGACAATCTTTACCTTGGGTGTTCTGGAAATAATGTCGCCACAAAGGTCTGATTTTGTCCTGGCCACCAACATCCCAGACCGTGAAGCTGATATTTTTATATTCTACTGTTTCCACATTGAAACCTAAATTGGAAAAATGGAAAAAATTTTTAATGAAGACTTTTAACCAAATGAATTTCAGCTAACATTTGAATGGTACTTTTTATTTACAAGGCAACTTGCTAGTCAAAGATCTTTAGCTCACAGGGGGCACCCGGCTGGCTCAGCCAGGAGAACATGCAACTTTTGGCCTTGGGGTCTTGAGTTCAAGCCTCACACTGAGCTTACTTCAAACAAAGAGAAAAAGAACTATAGCTTACAAAACAGAGTATTTGTCAGATTTGCTCTTCCATTCATCATGACAGGTGTCCCAAACCTTCTCTACTCTCCAACCTCACACATCCCCTTCACTCAGGTCTTTTTCCTTTTTTTTAAGATTTTTTTATTAGACAGAGAGAAACACAGCCAGAGATGGAACACAAGCAGGGGAAGTGAGTGAGGGAGAAGCAGGCTTCCCGCCGAGCAGGGAGCCCAATGTGGGGCTTGATCCTGGAACTCTGAGATCACGACCTGAGACCTGAGCGGAAGGCAGACGCTCAACGACTAAGCTACCCGGGTACCCTTTTCTCTCAGGTCTTATAGCATACTTCAGAGCAAACAGAAGCCATTAATGAGATGGACTTCCAGCTCCCACCACACAGCGTAGAAACCTACCTACATCTGTACCCATACTTTTTTCTCTCCCTCTTAGAAGAGAAGGGGGCAACTATCCAATGCCAATTCCATCTAACCATATAGTCTGGACCTCTCCGAAGTGCCCAAACTGTTCTCAGTATGCTTGTCCTTACATCTTTCAAAAAAACCCTTCTTTGACTCCACATCATCACTGACCATTACCCTCTATTTTCCCTATCAAAGCCAAACTTCTCTAAGAAGCCTAGTTACATTCACTGCGCCCACTGTGTCACCTCCCACCCAAGAGCACCAAGGTAGGTGAGTAATGATCACCATGTCAATAAATCCAACAGGTGCTCTTCAGTTCTTGCATAATTTGATTTTATACCTGGCGCTACTGCTCACTCTCTTCTTAAAAATCTTAAAAAAAAAAAAAAAATTGGTAACTCTGACCACCTAAAATTCTATATGGCAAAACACAGAAAAAATGAGACTGAAAGACAATGGACTGGAAAGCTAACACATGACAAGAGTTGTTCCTGACCCATGATGTACCTCTTCAAATTGTTAAAAGACAAACATGCCAACAAAAAGACAAGACAGTAAAACCAAATTAAAATCAAGTTATAGATTGGAGTGCCTGGCTGGCTGAGTCGGTAGAGCACACGACTCAATCTCAGGATCATGAGTTCAAGCCTCACACTGGACACAGAGACGACTTAAAAAAATAAATAAGGGGCACCAGGGTGGCTCTGTTGGTTAAGCATCCGACTCTTGATTTTGACTCAGGGTTGTAGGACTGAGTCTCAAATCTGGCTCTGTGCTCAGATGGGAGTCTGCTTGAGTTTCTCTCTCCCCCTCTTGCTGCCCCCGCCCCAGCACATGCACACATGCTCTCTCTCACTCTCTCTCAAATAAAAAGCTTAAAAACTCAATAAATAAATAAAATTGAATCATAGAATAAATACAAACAGCCAAAGGATGTTTTAATATATTCACTTACAATAAAAGAAATCCCGATAAAAATCGGTTTTTTTCTCCATCAGACTGGCAAATCCCCTGTAGAAATAACACTTTTTAATAGCTGGTGGCATAACCTTTTTGGATGAAGTCTGGCAATGTGTATTCACATTTTAAATGTACATACATTTTGGTTTTGTTTGGGTTTTTATTTTGTTTTGTTTTTAGTTTTTTTGCTTTTGTTTTTTTAAGTAAACTCTATGCCAGTTTGGGGCTTGAACTCATGATCCCGAGATCAAGAATTCATGTTCTATGGACTAAGCCAGCTAAGTGTTCCTAAATGCACATTAGTTTTAACACAGCAATCCCTCCTCCAGAAATTACTGCAAGGAATAAAGAACATGTTTGCAAAAATGTTAAAGATGCTTATTTCAGTGCTCGCTTCGGCAGCACATATACTAAAGATGCTTATTTCAGCGTCATTTACAAAGAGCCACTGAAAATAACCGAATCAACCACCAGTTGAAATTCATTAAAAATATAGCCACATAATGGAATACTATCCAGTTATTAAAATTTGATGTTAATCTGTACAGGTTGTTATTTGAGCTCCAAAACTTAGTAACTTAGACTAATGATTCTGCCCCACCCCCCACAATTCTGGGCTTCATCTATGGAGTCCCTTGAGGGGTAGACTGGGCTCCTCTCTCTTCAGGTGGTCTTCCCATAACATTGAGCATCCTCTTATGGTGGTGGCAGTGTTCCAAAAGTAAAGGTTCAAGGCACAAGCACTTATTCAATCTCTGAATTACACTTGCTGATGTCCCCTTGGCCAAAGGAAGCCATGTGGCCAAGCTCAGCATCACTGTATAACGGGATTACATGTGGGGTAGATACTGAGGGGGATGATTCACTGGGGGCCATTTGTTTCACAATCTACCAGACTCATATCCCATTCATTCACCAAATATTTACTGGACAGCTACAATGTGCCAGGCATTTTGCCAGGGACTTGGGAACAATGGTGGAAGGGACAGATATGGTTCCTACCCTTATCCACATTCTGCTGGAAGGAAGAGAAGTGGAAAAGCTATGGCAAATATGTTGACAATACTAAGACGTTCTGGTTACTATGGAAACTTTTAACAGGGGAAAACCAGTCCAAGTTATCAGGAAAGGTGCTCCTGAGAAATAATGTTTAATCTAAGACCAAAAGAATGAGCTGGCATTAGCTACATAAAGGGGGAGGAAGCTAAGGAAAAAGGCAGGAAAGCATTCCACAAGGAGGAAATGTAGAAAGAGATCCAAACATACTGTTTAATGCCAAGTAAGTTTGAAAACAGCATGCATATGATTTTACAAAGATATTCACCAAAATCTTAACCATAGAGTGTTTTTTTAAACACTTGTTTATGTTTTGCTGTATGTCTAACATTATGGAAGCATGAATTATTTTACAACTGGAGAAAACCACACAATTATGCTATTTTCATTTTGGATTAATAACATTTTTTTAAACTGTGGACATGAACATTTTCTCCATCTGGTTTCCTCCTTCTCCAAATGTTGCAATCTCTGAAACTACTGCCCAAGTTCAAAGTTGATCATTTGGTTCCTGTGACTAATCCAACATTCAGAACACAACTGACTTCACATGTCTTCCTGGGGGCTTATTCTCTCTCACTCAGGAGTTTGGATCTAAAGGCAGTTCATAAGGCAAAGATGAAGTCCTATCAAACCTGCCTTTGCAAAATCCTTAAATGGCCCACCAAACCCAGGGTGGGCTCACAGTAATAACTCCACTGCCAGGTTCTCCTCCAGCACTGGAACAAATCAGATTCTTCAGACGGACACCAACTCAAGTAATTGGCTTGAGCCAGAGTGAAGAACATCACACTGCATCCTTAAACCCTAGGAACATACTTCCTGTGGACATGCTTCCACTTAGAATGGCCAGCTGGAAGGAAGATGGACTCAAGACGCAACAGCAGATTCCCAGCTCCCATCATACGTTTAGGCTGGGACGCCCACTAATTGAGAGGAACAGAGGGCAAAACTGCCCTCCCTGGTCATTTGTCTATTTAAAATTCTATTTTTAAGTAATCTCTATACCCAATGTGAGGCTCAAACTCATAACCCTGAGATCAAGAGTCGCAAGCTCTGGGGCACCTGAGTGGCTCCGTTGGTTAAACGTTGGAATATTGGTTTTGGCTCAGATTGTAATCTTGGGGTCATGAGATCAAGTCCCACGTTGGGCTCTGTGCTGTGTGAGGTCTGTTTGGATTTCTCTCCCTTTCCCTCTGCTCTTCTCCCACAAAGCTTGCTCTCTCTCTCTCTAAAATAATAAATCTTAAAAAAAAAAAAAAAAAGTCACAAGCTCTACCGACTGAGCCAGCCAGGCACCCCTGCTGTCCCTCTGTTAATCATTATCTTTTTCTTTTTTGCAAAGCAGATAAGGTTAATTGTGCTTATCCTAAATGTGTCCGTTTGATTGCCCTGTAAACCCAGCAATGGTCCTAGAGATGCCAGGGAGAAATTAGGAAATTCTATAACACCTAGTTTGGGTCTCAAAAAGTTTATGCTCTTGGGGCAGAGGAGATTTTCAAAAAGAAGTATTCAATAACATAAAAGGCATGTAAAAGTGGAACACACTAACTTGTAAACTGGTCTCATCACAGGTCATGAACATACCTATTGTAGGGATGGTAGTCACAATCTCGCCCAGTTTCAATTTATACAAGATGGTGGTTTTTCCAGCTGCATCCAAACCCACCATAAGAATCCGCATCTCTTTTTTCCCAAACAGACTTTTAAACAGTTTTTCAAAAACATTCCCCATTGTGACTGAATTCCGTTACCTGAACGAAAAGAAAGGTAAGTCAAGTAATTGTTCTTTGCAGAGATATAGAAACACCATACATAAAATATAAATCTCTCTTAGAGATGAATCCCAGTAAAAAATTCAAACAATTTTAAGTATAATTTGGCCAAGAAAGAGTAGTGTGTCTTGTTTTCAAAGGGAAATTCAACTACACCTTTTGATGCCTTGCCCGAAAATTCTCCTTTCCACTGCAGCATCCAAGTGCGAGAAGCAGAAACACAGTCTCAATGCTACCACTATGGCAGCGAGCTTTGGTCAGCCTACATATGAAAGCAATGCCAAAACAAATACATCTGCTCTCTCTTGAAATGAGACCTAACGAAGCAGAGAACCAGTTTATTTTCTAGGATGTAAAAACTAAGTCCTTAAGGCAGGTTAAATTATGAGTATCTCGTAGAAATGTAGTAGTCGCCTTTGGCTAGCAGAGTATCAACACCCAGAAAAGAACCTAAAACAATTTCAGAGGGAGGAAATACAGCATCGGGACACCACTAACGGAGAAACTGACTAGGCAAAGAGCTGAGGAGAGTCCATAACATTCAGTGCTGATCATCACCCGACCCTCAACCAGTTTAACTTGTTTATTGAAATGCAATTTACATGCAGACAAAAACACACATAATAACCAAACAGTTCAATGAAATATCATAAATCAATTAAAATGATTACCAGCGACCCAGATCTGCTTGTCTCCCATCCCAGTCATTACCTTTCAAAAGGTAATCACTATACTGACCTCTAACAGCTTAAGCCCTCAATATTTTCTTTTTTAGAAAACTGCATGGTAGATTCTATAAAGAAAGGCAATAGTAAAGACAGACTAACTTTACAGAAATTCATTCTACAGTCTTTTAACACATCAGCCTATTTGAAGTGTAAAACTGACATTCTAAAGACTTCAAAGTAGTCCTGTGTCTGTACCTCTAACCAAGCTCCTGAAAGTCTACAAAGATTCTCAAAAAACAAAACAACAACAAAAAAAAACAGTCCTTGTTCCAAAGACCATGAGTTTCCTTTTAAACTGCTAACCAGGGGCGCCTGGGTAGCTCAGTCTGTTATGTACCAGACTCTTAATTTCCACTCAGGTCATGATCTCAGGATGGTAGAGATCCAGCCTGTCATAGGCATCCCGGCTGGGCGTGGAGCCTGCTTAAGATTCTCTCTCTTCCCTTCTGTATCCGCCCCCTTCTCCAAATAAATAAATGAAATAAACTGCTAACCAGTGAAAAATTTGACTCCCTGGCAGAATAGAGGGAAAATGCAACAAGGACAGCCTATCTCTCACTCATCTGGACCCTAGTGATCTCAAAGGGGAGGTCACCAAATCCCAGAGGCCCCACGTCTGAAATGCAACGGTTTCCCACCGTAGCTTAACAGGGATGACGTCCAAGCATACACCATTTCACTCTACAAAGAAAAGCAGCAAAGCATTTATCCCATATATAAAGGACGTAAAAGTGAACTGCTACAACTAAAGAATGATGAATGCTTTAATCATTCATAGTCAGTCTGTATGTAAAGTATATAAACGACCAGAGCACTGCGGCAGTCAAAGATCTTGTTGGGCGACAAAACTAGAGATGCCTTGTCTTTGTTTCCGAAGAAAGACAATCGCACAGATGAGAAAAACTAGAAGGAACGTGCTAGGGGTGGAAGGAGGAGGTACTTCCCACTTGGATGTCGGTTGAGGCAAATAAATACTCGTGCTCGATTCCCCCTCCCAACTACACACGGTAGATCACCTAGGTTTTCCTCTCTTGCTTCTCTTTTCCTCTTCTCTCTTATCTGGCACCCAAATCCCACTGAGCCTCTGGAGACCCTCTGGGGAAAAAATCCCCGATCCCGGCGCCTTTTCGGCCGGCTCACCCTTCTCTGCCACATAATTATCCATTACGGGAGGAACGGCGACCAGAGCACTAACGGGAGCGGGTGGTCAAGGGAACGTGCGCCGCGAGCGGGCACGCGGGCCGGGTACTCAGGAAGAGCCTCGGATGCTTTTCTGCCCGCCTGCCAAGCCTCTCCCCCTCGAGGTGCCGGCCCTCGGGAGAGCGGAAGACCACGGGTGGGCGCGCCAAGCTTACCCCAAGCTCCAGTCCTACAGAAGATGGAGAAGCGACAGGGAGCCCAATCCCGTCCGCTGATGGTACGGAAATCCAGCCAGCGTTAAGTGCTACCACACCTTTTCCCCAGCCCGCGACTCACCCGCCGCTGCCCTAAACACGATCACCCACACCGCTGCCTTTCGGATTTCGGCTCTTCTGCAAAATGGCGACAGGCGCGGGAGCGGGAACCTCAACCAACCAATCATCCCCCGCCTCTTGGAGTTTTCGTGCCAATGAGCTCGAAGTTCCGTGAGTGACGACATGGCTGGCCAATGCAAAGGACAATAAGAGACTGGTCGGGAAGAGGCCCGCCCCTGGAGACCTAGGCCATACGCCCCGCCCCGAAGCCACACGCGACCAATCAGAAAGGTCAAAGGATTTCCGATTTGCTTTGCCAATCAACTTGGAAAGATCACAAGGATTTAACTAACCCCGGGAGCTTTCGAACCAACCGAGTGGGGGCATGTGGGCGGGGCCGAGCGCCTAGTGATATTTAAGGAAATTTGCCAGGGTTGAGCTAAAAGTAGAAACTAGTTTTGGGCGTTGTCCTGTGTGGGAAATACCCAGACATTGACGCAGAAGTTAGATTTAAGGAAAGTTTCCTACTCAGTCTGAAGCTAGATTGCAGCCCTGCCTCTAAACAGATTTTCAACAGTTCAGTAAGATACTAGCCACCTGCGCCGTTCAGATGTGACAGTATTCCAGCCCTCTCGATAACTCAGACACGTTAAACGCCAGCTTGGTTAGCTGAAAAGGTAACCAACTCCTGTAAATGGTACCTGAGATCATCGGAAAATGAACCCATCCATCAGAAAATAGAACACATACAATGTGCCTGAACTATGTCAAGGACTTCACCTGCATGACTATAATGCCTTGTGAGTTAGAAACTATCATTTCCATTTTACAAAGAGAAAATTTAAGTAGCCAAACCGAGATAAAAGCTTAGGTCGTAATCTCTTTATCAGATACTTTCTTTCCCGGTCTCAATAATTGTATATATGAGAGTAAATATATGGGGTTTTTCTACGTGACTCCTTAAAAAAATTTTTCTATAAAAAATTAAAGTCATTTTTAAAAAAAGATTTTATTTATTTGAGCGAGAAATAGAGAGAGAACCAGCAGGGGGGGCTTCAGAGGGAAAAGTAGAACCAGGTTCCCCGCTGAACAGGGAGCCAAAAGTGGGATTGTGTCCTAGGAC
>PITA01019986.1:0-36093 GCA_004023965.1 Spilogale gracilis | reverse complement strand
TATTTATTTATTTGAGACAGCAAGAATGGGCGAACAGGAGATGGAGCAGAGGGCCACAGTGAGAGGGAGGAGCAGGTTCCCCACTGAGCAGAGAATCAGCCATTGGGCTGGATTCCAGGACTCCGGGGATCTTGAGCTGAGTGGAACTGACTGAGCCACCCAGGTGCCCCTTGACTCTTCCTCTTACCCCTCCCTCCTTGGCTGGCCAGAAGTGCCCATGCAGCCCCAGGGACTGAGGACAGATAAGGAGGTAGGCTTTCTGATCCCCAGGTGTGTGTGGGGGAAGGCAAACTCCTCCCACTTACCGCAATTGTCCGTTGGCTGACTGGTTGGCTCCTGTCATTCCCCCAAATCTCCCCCGGAGGTCGGAGGTCAGAGGTTGGAGGTCTGAAGTCCAGAGGGCCATCCAATCTCCCAGTCTCCCTGTGCCCAGCTCTGCACCTCAGCCCTGGCCTTTCCCCAGGTGTGCCCTCCAGGGCCCTCTCTGACTAGTCTCTGAGCCTTACTTTGCCTTTACTTTCAAATGGGCGTATTTTCACCAACTTGCAGGACTGGCCCACTCTCTTAAGCATTCAGTTAAGATTTCCTAACCTAAGTTGAACTCACACAGCCCTGGAGAGAAATATTATTATCCCCAAGTTTTTTATGACAACACTAAGAAGTAAAGGTCCTTAGTCAAGGTCACATAGCCAACCTGAGGCTGATGACTGCACTCCCCTGAACTTCTCTCCAGATCCGCCCCCGACTCCCAGGCACTGGCCTGTCTTCACCCTGTAAGCCTTCCTTCCTCCTCTCCCACAACCTTGCTCAAGGACAGGAGGCCAAGGTCTGCAGGTGTTTCCCTTAGGCTTCTCAACAGTGGACCTTCCCTCATCCGGGGGGGAGGGAACAGGAAACCACCAAGGAAGCTGAGAGATGCTGTTCTAGAACATTCTGTCTTCCTTTTCACCCAAACAAAACGAGCCTTCTTGTCTTCCTGTCTGCTGTCAGCATATTTCGAGGGGATATTCAGGGCCAGCCCAGAAATTAAGAGGTTTGATTGTGAAGGTCGTCCTTCCAGTGTTCATCTCTACCTGCTTGGTGCCAGGAAATGGATTCAAAAACAAACAAAAAAAGGAGAGAGAGAGAGAGAGAGAGAGAGAGAGAGAGAGAGAGAGAGAGAGAGGAACTCAAGGCAGAGAGGGAGATGTTGGCAGATACTTGCTGCAAGGAGGAAAAGCAAGATGGAGCCCAAGTGGGTCTTGACGGGTGGAGACAGACCCACATTCCTTCTGCACCCATTTCCTGAGCACCGACTGTGTGTTGAGCCCCATGTCCAGGGGCCTCCAGGGATACAGCAGGAATAAGTCTAACGCTGTCCCTTCCTTCATGGAGCTGTGTGTGCGATCGGGAGACCAACTTAATGATCCTGACTGGGACTCACAGGACTAACGTAGAGATACAGAACTGGGACAGAACAGGGGCCAGAGCTTGACCGAGTATGGGCAGGTCCATCCCGCCTGCCTTATTTCTCTCTCCCTTTTTCTGTCTCTCACCCTGTCTCTCCTGTGATTTTTCTGTTCCTGTCTCTCTTTCCCTGTCTCCATCTTTCTCTCTGGGTCTCCATCTCTCTTTGTCTCTCCTTCTGCTCTCTCTCTCTGGCTCTGTCCCTTTCTCTCAGCCTAGTTCCCTCTTTCTCTTGTCTTGTCTCTTTTTCTTTTTTTTTTTTTTAAGATTTTTTTTATTTATCTGACAGACAGAGATCACAGGTAGGCAGAGAGGCAGGCAGAGAGAGAGGAGGAAGCAGGCTCCCTGCTGAGCAGAGAGCCGGATGCGGCTTGGCCTCCATCCCAGGACCCTCAGACCATGACCTGAGCTGAAGGCAGAGGCTTTAAGCCACTGAGCCACCCAGATGCCCTCTTGTCTCTTTTTCCATCTCTTTCCTCTCTCCTTCTCTCCTCCCTCCCTCCTTCCCTCTCTCCCTCCCTCCCTCCCTTCCTTCCCTCAATCTTTCTGCCCTCCCACATGCATTTCCCTTGGCCCATGTTGTCCTACTTCCCATGCTTGGCAAATTCAGAATTAGACAGAAGAGCCAAGTCAACTCCTTGCCCTTCGAAGGCACATAATTTAGTTGGCGAAAGGAAGAGAGAAACACCCAGAAGAAGTGAGAATAAGGCACGAGGCCACTCCACAAGGAGCTCTTCCTCCTCCTGCCTGGATTGGCCTCTCTTTCCCCAGCTCAAGGGCTCAATGCCAGGATTCCAGGCTCACGACCTGAGCCGAAGGCAGACACTTCATGACTGAGCCACCCAGACGCCTGCATGGGCTGTGTTGTAGTTATAAAGACACGGGTCCTGTTGGATTAACGTCTGCCTTAGGATGACCTCGTTTCAACTCAGTCACTTCTCTAAAGACCCCATCCCCAAATAGTCATATCCTGCAGTATCAGGAGTTAGGATTCCGATATACCTTTTGCAGAAAGACACAATCCAACACATAATGCACAAGGTCTATGGGTTGGGGGAGCAAAAATGTAGTTAGTACCTCAATACAATCAATGCCTTGGTTGCCATCACACATATGCTTTACCTCAGACGCTCAACGCCCTTTAAAAAGAAAATCAAACATTCACCAGGGCAAGGAGATTTGCACACACTCACCCACCCGTCAGAGGGACAGACCCCAAAGTTAGCTTGGTCCACCATGTCTACATCTGGTGGTGTGGGGCTACCCTGGCTGGTCCTAGAATTTGCTAACCTAAGAGTGAAACTCATTCCTCTTGTAGGTTCCCGTTTCCTCCATATATGACTCCTCCAAGTTCTGGGATCTAAATGCCAGATTTGCCTATGACCGATACACCCAATATGAAAAGTGGAAATCCATTGGTGCACTTAGACGCAGAGCTATGGCCCTCGAGGTCACTGAGAAAGCACATTCTGCGTTCGCCTTAGGGAGCTGAGGCTTTACTTTCAGTGACCATGAGGAAGGGGCCTGATCTGGAACTTTCCAACGCGGAAGACATAACCCCAAGCATCAGCTGAGTTGTGAAGTGAACTTTATTCAGCAAATCCAGCCTCCCTAGCTCCTTTCATTCAAGACAAATGGGGCAAGAGATTGTACCACCTACGTGTTCATCTGGGGTTCAACTCAGCATCTGGTGATGACCCAGGGGGCCCAGACCCCACCTGAGTTGGTTTAACTTAAATCTAGGTATTTAGCGGACAAAACTGAGTTTCTTCTAGAAAGATAATGCATAGGGGTGCCTGGGTGGCTCAGTTGGTTAAGCAACTGCCTTCAGCTCAGGTCATGATCCCGGAGAACTGGGATCAAGCCCCGCATCAGGCTCCCTGCTTGGCGGGAAGCCTGCTTCTCCCTCTACTGCTTGTGTTCCCTCTCTCGCTGTATTCCTTTCTGTCAAATAAATAAAAATCTATTAAAAAAAAAAAGAAAAGAAAAATAATGCATAGCGCCTGGTGGCCCAGTCGGTGATGTGTCCACCTTGGGCTCAGGTCATGATCTCAGGGTCCTGGGATCGAGCCCCACATCGGGCTCCCTGCTCAGTGAGGAGCCTGCTTCTCCCTCTCCTGCCTCCTCATACTCTCTGTTGCTCTCTCTCTCTAATAAATAAAATCTTAAAGAAAGAAAGATAATGCATATGATCTTAATGGGCGGTGAGGATGGCAGTGACTTAGAAACAGGGCTATTGCTATATTAGGTCCTGTGTCAACCTTTATCAGCTATAATTAATCATTAAAGACCACACCTGCCTAAGTTCTGGCAGCTTCCCAGGTTGAACCAGGTCATGCCCTGCTTGATTGAGCCAAAGTGTTCTCTTCTGAACAGCCACCTGATTCAGTGTGTTGACCAGGAACCCAAGCCCTGGACCAAGTCAACCAGAAACCTTTCATCTGGAATCTACCTTTGTAAAGGCCTCCAGGATACGCTTTGATTAAAGCCTGCACAGGACAAAGAGTTTTAAAAAGAATGGGTAGGAACCTCACATGCCCATGAAAGGAAAAGGGGTCTTTGGAAGAGCTGGGGAAGCAGAAGGGTCTCATTCCTTTGACTCTTCCCACATATCCCCATTCCCGTTATTCCAATTCCATGGTTGATCAGTGGCCAGACCTGGACTTTCACTGTGGCAATATGGTGTAAGTGTTTCAGCCTAGACTGGGGAATGACAAAGCCCATCAGTCATTCCTGGACGCAATCTTTTTTTAAACGGTTTTGTTTTTGTTTTTGTTTTAAAGATTTTATTTATTTAACAGAGAGAAACACAGCCAGAGAGGGAACACAAGCAGGGGGAGTGAGAGAGGGAGAAGCAGGCTTCCCTCCAAGCAGGGAGCCCGATGTGGGGCTCGATCCTGGGTCTCCGGGATCATGACCTGAGCCGAAGGCAGTCGCTCAACCAACTGAGCCACCCAGGCGCCCCTGGATGCAATCTTTAATAAACTAACTGTGGTCATCCTAAGTAATGCTTGTTCCGCTTGTCCTTACTGGCTTCTAGCCATGTGAAGGGGGGGTCAGCACCAACTCATTCCCTCCTTTCTTTCACTCTCAACTGTTTGGTTTATGCTCAAAAAACATATCTTCAAATCCCTATCCTTTGGGGATATTTTGTTCCAGAGGGTCCCAGGAAGCTTCATTAACAGCTTTGCTCTACAGATCACTGGCCCAAGCTGTATGGCCTGGGATGGGGAATTCTCAATGCCCTGTACTTCCTGTGATACTACATTAAACCCATGTGTTCTCAGAAGGTCCATCCAGTGCAACCGCCACCCTCCTGGAACTGATTTCCGCTATAACCAGAGTTGAAAATTATAGGCTGTATACGTGTATACAGGTGATTTGCTCTGGGTTTTCTTGGACAGTTCTCCTATGTCTCCGTGCATCTCTTCAGGTGTCTCGCCGTTACCGACTGTCTCTGCTTCAGCCTGTCCCAGCCACTCCAGTCCCTCCTCTCCCAGCATCTCCTGCTGTGGTCTCATACAATGATACTTGCTCTTTGGCCCTAGTTCCAGCACATGGCTCCTAAAATCCTTGATGTTTCCCGAGTGATAGGGTGATAGGAGGGTCTTCTGCTCTGATGAGGTGACTCTTCACGGGCCCCTAGGTAGCTTCAGGATCTGGTCACCAAAAAGACCAGGCTTGATGGAGAGATCAACTTTCATCTCCAGCCCCCAATGTCTGGGGAGGAGAGAAGGACTGAAGATTTAACAGAAGTTAATCACCAGTGATTGTAATTTAATCAAGCATGTCTACATAATGAAACCTCCACAAAAACCCTAAATGGGTTCCGGAGAGCCCCCGATTTGGCAAAAGCACCCACTCAGAAGCCAGGAAGGTGGTCCATGGGGACAGGAGCTCCTTGTGGACCTTACCCTATGTACTTCTTCTGAATATTCATATGTCTCCTTTATAATAAACTCGTAAACGTTAAGTAAAGTGTCTTCCTGAGTTCTTCGAGCCATTCTAGCAAATGAACGTAAGGAGGGGGTCGGTTTAAAACCTATCAGAAGAAGCATGAATGGCTCAGGACTTGCAGTTGGTGTACGCAGTGGAACTGAACTCTTTAACTTCTCAGATCCGATGCTAAATCAGGTAGACAATGTCTAAATCGAATTGAATTGTTGAGTTCACCTGGGTGTCCAGCACCCAGGGGAGAAGAAAACGAACTCTCATCTGCGAATTCCTTCTGACCTTTTAGTAAAAATATTCAAGAGAATTGACCGACTCATCTTTTAGAGAGAGCCTACAACCTGTCATGACCAATAAATGGTAAAGCCATTTAAATGGCTTAGCCACTTCGGCAAAGCCCCAGTGTTTATCTCGCACTCCGGTTGGCTGTGGCCGGGAGGGTAGGCAGTCCAAGTGGTTGAATTCGGGATGGGTTGGGCAATTTCTCTTCAAAGGGAATATGGATAGGCAGGGCATGCAAAGATGGACGTCTCTAGGAACTGGACCCCCAGTAAGTAGCTGGTTTATACACGGGCACTGCCTATCTGTAGGCACCCACGTATGTATATTAAGGCTATGAATACCCACATTCAAACACAGTGTGTATATACATAATGTGTGTGCATGTATCCACACTATATTACAGTGCAAACACTGCCACGTACGTCCACAATATAGATACGTTCATACGATACCATGTACACATGTCCATTACACATGTGGAAGTTCACACCCACCCACATGTACACAATGTATCGATACCCATATGCACGTGCACACACACTCATGACATGCACATGCCGTGTGCGAATACACATGGTGTAATCATATCCACACCTGTGAACAGGAACACATGAGTTCCTTGTAGACACACTCCCATCACACACTCTAGAGACATACCACCATACACGGACCTGGGTGTTCACACCCCTTGAGACACACACACAGCAAAACCACCTGCACACACGCGCACACAATGTCTGCACACAGCTGCTCTTGCACGTTCCTGCACCCCACCAGAGCCTCCAAACCCCAGCCCCCCAACCCCAGCTAACATTCCCTGCTCTCCCTTCCCTGACAGCCATGCTCAGCAGTCAGGCGCCTTTCTTCTTCCCCATGGCTCACTTCGTCCTCTTTGTCTTCACGGCTTCCACCATATTTCACGTTCAGCAACGGGTAGCGAAGATTCGCCCCATGTGGAACATGGAGACACTGGTTTTGGCGAGGACGGAAGGCCCCTCGAACCAGCCGTCCCGGGGCATGTTCACCATCAACGCCATCGGCCGCCTGGGGAACCAGATGGGGGAGTACGCCACCCTCTACGCCCTGGCCAAGATGAACGGGCGGCCGGCTTTCATCCCCGCCGAGATGCACAACACGCTGGCCCCCATCTTCCGAATCAGCCTCCCCGTCCTGCACGGCAGCACGGCTAGCAGGGTCCCCTGGAGGAACTATCCCCTGAACGACTGGATGGAGGAGCGCTACCGCCACATCCCCGGGGAGTACGTGCGCCTCACCGGCTACCCCTGCTCCTGGACCTTCTACCACCACCTGCGAGACGAGATCCTGCGGGAGTTCACCTTGCACGACCACGTGCGGGAGGATGCGCAGAAGTTCCTGCGGGGCCTGCAGGTGAATGGGAGGCCGCCGAGCACCTTCGTGGGGGTGCACGTGCGCCGGGGGGACTACGTGCACGTCATGCCGCAGGTGTGGAAGGGCGTAGTCGCCGACCGGCGGTACCTGGAGCAGGCCCTGGACTGGTTCCGGGCCCGCTACGACTCCCCGGTGTTTGTGGTCTCTAGCAACGGCATGGCCTGGTGTCGGGAGAACATCAATGCCTCCCGGGGGGACGTGGTGTTTGCCGGCGATGGCATCGAAAACTCCCCTGCCAAGGACTTTGCGCTGCTCATGCAGTGCAACCACACAGTCATGACCATTGGGACGTTCGGGATCTGGGCCGCCTACCTCGCAGGAGGCGAGACTATCTATCTGGCCAATTACACTCTGCCCGATTCCCCCTTCCTCAAAGTCTTTAAGCCAGAGGCCGCCTTTCTGCCCCAGTGGATTGGGATCCAGGCAGACCTCTCCCCGCTACTCAAACACTGATATTAGGTGGCCCTTGGGACCGCCTCCTTCACTGGCTCCAAAACCAGCTCCCCAAGGCAGGAGAATCATATTGTTACGTGTACCAGGACACTTCCCTCCTGCATCAGAAGTCACTGACTTGTTTAAATAACCTATTTATGTATCTGGTACAACAGGACCAGAGGTTGGGGCGTCTCAGGTTAGTTAAGTCAGCAGCCCAGCAGTGGCATTGGTAACCCAGTTCCATCCATCGTGTTCAACTGCCATCAACTCCTCTCAGACTGGCTCCTTCATGGTCCCAAAGGGGCTGCTGCATAGCCGAGGTCACATGAAACAGCCTCATCATGAAGCAGCAATCAGAGCTTCATTCTTGGGTCCCTTTTGAAGAGTGAGAGAAAGATTCTAAAGCCCTCCAGCAACTGCTACTCCCCCCTGAAACCCCCGCGTATCTCATTGACTGGAAGTGTGTCTCGTGCCTGCACGACCCATTAGAGGGCAAGGTGAATAAGACCCTGGGATTGGCTTAGCTTCAGGTCAATAAATCTTTGCCCCCTCCATCTGGGGAGTTGATCAACCTCCTCTGAAAGCTGTGGAGGCTCACAGAAAGAGAACAGGGGCTCTTAACAAGGAAGAAGGTGTGACACAACAGAGAAGCCCTGCATGTGGAGGTTGTTCACTACACAAAGGCATCTGGCCAAGGACACAGGTGGGACTCTAGTGGTCAACAGCCTACTCTCGAAGCTATGTGTCCCTGGGGCTGTGTCCATCCAGAGGGCTCACTGTTTTCTAGCTCCTCTGCCCAGACAGGGAATCTTTTCCCCCGTTTTCCCAAGAGCACTGCCCTATTGGCCAGTAGCTCAGGCACATCTAAGACTCTCCCACTCCAATTCTGCAACCCTGGCTGCCTACGGTTTAGGATGATTACTAATGAGAACTCAGAGCCCAGTAGGGTGAACTAAGTGAACTTGAAGGAGTTCATCTGTTTGTAAATGTCTGTGGTGGGATGCCTAACAGTCAGGATCCCCACTAGCAAAAGTTGGGTTAACAAAACAGTGGCTTGAAGTGACGCAATTTATTATTTCCCACAATCTGGTGGATCAGCTGGGTGGCTCGCTCCTCCATGTGGTGTCAGCTGAGGCCTCGTGCTGCTGTGTGCTTACGGAGTTCAGTTCCCCTCAGTTGTCTACATCATGGAAGCGGCGTCCATGTTATGAGGAAGCCCAGCTGCACTCTGGGACCACGGGTGGGTGCTACAATCAGCAGTCCTAGCTGAAGTCAACTTCCAAGTTCAGGGTAGGCATCAGATATGAAGCCACATGTCGTTCAAGTCAGCCTAGCCTCCAGCTGAGGTTCCTGACAAGGTGCGGCAGAGAGCAGCCCTATCTCGATTCCTGATTCACAGAGTCTGTGAGCATAACAATACCATTGTTCAGTGCTGTGAAGTTTTGGGGTTATCTGTGATACAGCCAGAGATAAACAAACTGAACCAATGATTCTCTATATTTGCAGACACTTTCATGACTTGGGCACGACCGAGGCAAAACTTGAACGTCCCCACCTTACTTGAGATCCCATGTGCAAAGGCCCTGTGGCAGGGGGATCCTAGTTATACATGACAGCGGAACCAGGCCAGTGGGGCTGGAACACATGGAGACAGAGGTGGGAGAGAAGTTAACAGGGCCGACCATGAAATACCTTGGCTGACCATGGCAAGGACTTTGGGTTTTATTCTAAGACCCAGGTGAAGCCATCAGAGGGTCTTAACTAGGGGAGTAACACAATCTGATTTGTTGTGTGGATTTCTCTGACTGCTATGTGGAGGAAGGGCTGTAGGGCTAAGAGAAGGGAGAGACCAGGGAGAAGGCTACTGTAGCAGTCCTAGCAAAAAGTGGTGGTGGGCCAAGGAGGTCTCATTTCAAGGGCTCAACAGAGATGCCTTGTATCTCTCTCCCAGTTTCAAAATCTTGAAAGAGACAGTCTTGATGCCTCAATCAGAGTGATGTTGGAGTCAAGCATTTAGCATGGGCCAATGACCTGAAACCATGTGGAGAGGTCACATAATACAAACATGGCCACCATGTTTGTAATGGAGTTGGTCTGAAAGGAAGGTAATAAAAGAATATAAGGACTGGGGGGACACCTGGGTGGCTCAAGTCAGTTAAGCGTCTGCCTTCAGTTCAGGTCATGATCTCAAGGTCCTGGGATCGAGTCCCACATCGGGCTCTCTGCTTGGCGGGGAACCCGCTTCTCCTTCTCCCTCTGTGTTCTTTCTTTCTCTCAACTAAATAATCAATTAAATCTTTTTTAAAAAGAAACAAAATAAAAATAAATAAAAATTTAAGAAAGAACATAGGATTGGGAAGATGTTCCAAAATTGAGTAGAATATGGGGGGAAAGTTTGCCACTCATGCTTCAGTAACCAAAACAAGTCCAGTGGTCACATCCAATGTCAAGAATAGCTCATCCTCGTACCCCAGAATATTTGTGCTCTCATGACCTCTAATGACTACCTCATAACTTGCAGCACCCACAGCCTCTCCAGATGGTTCTCTTGGAGCCCTTTTTTTTGGCTTCATGCCCATGGAATGGGCACCACAATACCTAGTGTGCTAATAGGTCTCTGCCTCAATAACTCTATTTAACTCATTCAAATTTCCAGTCTGATCTTAGATTTTTTTATTATTTTATTTTTTTAGGTAGGCTCCATGCCCAACATGGAGCTTGAACTCACGACCCCAAGAACAAGAGTCACATGGTCTATCCACTGAGCCAGCCAGTTGGCCACCCCCCCATGTGATTTTATACAGCTGGAATGGGGTGATGGTTGCTGGACCAGGGGTTGCTATTTAAAAATAAATTTAAAAATCCTCAATTATTTTGTCTATACATTTGGTATTCTCTCTTTTAATGTACATTTTATTTTATTTATTTTATTTTAAAGATTTTATTTATTTATTTGACAGAGAGAAACACAGCCAGAGAGGGAACACAAGCAGGGGGAGTGAGAGAGGGAGAAGCAGGCTTCCCGCTGAGCAGGGAGCCCGATGTGGGACTCGATCCCGGGTCTCCAGGATCATGACCTGAGCCAAAGGCAGTCACTTAACCAACTGAGCCACCCAGGCGCCCCTTAATGTACATTTTAAATGTATTAGGGAGGCATATATTACATGGTGCTCAATTAAAACATCATGGTTGGCAGTCATTTCCAAAGATGCCCATGACACCATCTCCCCCTGACTCCGACCACTCACATCTTCCCCTGCCCATCTCCATCTCAGTAAATGGCACTATCCATCCATTACAACCAAAAACTTAACTCACTGTAGATTCTTCCACTCACATTCCATCCACCGGCAAGTTCTGTCGACTTTACCTTCAAAATACACCTTGAATCGGACCTTCTTTCCTTCCTCTACCATCACTCCTCTATCCAAGTCACCACCATCTTTGTGGGGACACCTACAAAAGTCTCTTTCAAAACATACTAAGGGGTGCCTGGCTGGCTCAATTGGTAGAGCGTGCAACTCTTGATCTTGGGGTCATGAATTCAAGCCTACTTAAAAAAAAAAAGTGTGTGTGTGTGTGTGTGTGTGTGTGTGTAATTCTGTATCACAACGCCAAGAAAGCTATGATGCAAAGACTGTATTGGAGATACACCCTGAAGAATGAATTTGATTGATTTTCAGTACCAGTAAGCAATGATGGTGGACCAGTGAAGTCATGGCAGAAGTGAGGCAGAGACCAGTGAGATTACCAGATATCCAAGGTCACCATAAAGTTAAAGTTACCTTGACCAAGTTGTGCTGCCTAAAAGATAGGCAAATGGAGTCCAACAGAGTCCAGAAATAGATCACACATATATACGGTCCTTGATTTATGACAAAGGCATCAACGCAGTTCAGGGGAAGAATGAAAGAGCTTTCCAACAAATGGCAACAATCCAACATCCACATAGAAAAGGTGAACTTGACCCCTTCTTCCCACGATTCACAAACATTTAATTCAAGATGGATCACAGGCCAAAATGTGAAAGCTAAAAGCATAAAGCTTTTAGAGCAAAACATGGGAGAGACAGTGGGTTAAAGGCTCTGCCTTCAGTTCAGGTCATGATCCCAGGGTCCTGGGATCAAGGACCGCGTTGGGTTCTCTGCTCAGCGGGGATCCTGTTTCCTCTGCTCTCTCTGCCTACTTGTGATCTCTCTCTGTCAAATAAGTAAATAAAATCTTTAAAAAACAAAACAAAACATGGAAGAGAAAGCTTCATGACCCTGAGCAAAGGTTTCTTTCTTTTCTTTCTTTCTTCTTTTTTTAAAATGATTCCCTCTTCAGGGGGATTTCCATTTTATTTTATTTTTTAAGATTATTTATTTATTTGACAGGGAGAGACACAGCCAGAGAGGGAACATAAGCAGGGGGAGTGAGAGAGGGAGAAGCAGGCTTCCCGCTGAGCAGGCAGCCTGATGCAGGGCTCAATCCTGGGACTCCAGGATCATGACCTGAGCCGAAGGCAGACGTCCAATGACTGAGCCACCCAGGCGCCCCTCCATTTTATTTTATTTTTTTAAGTAACCCTAGGGACACCTGGGTGGCTCAGTGGGTTAAGCATCTGCCTCCGGCTCACATCATGATCCTGGAGTCCCGGGATCGTGCCCCACATTGGGCTCCCTGCTCAGCGGGAAGCCTGCTTCTCCCTTTTTCACTCTCCCTGCTTGTGTTCCCTCTCTGGCTGTGTCTCTCCTGTTAAATAAATAAAATCCTTATAAATAAATAAATAAAATCTTTAAAAAAAGAAAATTGATAATTTTGGTCATTAGTCAAATATATTCTTGGTCCTTCTCATGTGTCTACTGAGCTCATGGGACAGCAAAGTGGCGCTCCCCTCCTTCCTGTGTCCCCTTTTGGTCCAGCCCTAAGGGGCTGTGCAGCCCTCTCCCAGGGAGACTGGAAGGAGCAAGAAGAATGTGTGGAGAAGGGCTGGGTGACAGGTGGTGGGGAGTGTAGGGCCCAAGTCCTCTCCAGCACTGGCTTCAACATGCACACTGTACCCAAGCCTGTGCCTGTCTTTCAAATCTCCACCTTCCAGAAAATTCCTTAGCTACCACCCCTCACCCTGACTCCCTCTAGAGCTGCCTTCCCCTAGACACAGGAAACATGAGGACAGTCACAAGCTCAGAGTCAGGCCAAGATGGAGACAGACAGAAGCTCCACCACACCCCTTCCTGATCTTTCCAGGGCTGATGGCACCCCTTTACCACCAATTTTCAGTCTCACAGGAAGGTGCCCACAGGCTCCCGCTGCCACCCACCTCCAGCCCCAAATTCTGCAGCAGCCATACCACCCCCGTATTGTTCCAGCCCTGACCTCACAAGGTTCCCCAGGCCATTCCTCTGACCACCCTCCCCATTCCCCACGGCTAATGGTACTTTCTAAGAGGCTTGGCCCTTCTGCCGTGAAAATTCTTGTCACCGGGCACTAGAATTCTCTCTGGGCAAATGTCTTCACCAGAGCAGAGACTGAAGCTCTGTTTTTCCAACTCTGAGGGCACAGGTCTGGGCACCCAGTCCCCCAACTTCTGTGTGCGCTCTTGCATTCATTATGGCTTTTTATTTCCCATATTTCTGGTGCTTTGACAACTGGGGGGGCCACCCTTCCAAGGGCTGGCAGATTCCCAGAGATAATAAAGGACACCCCCAGGAGCATGCTTTGCATATGCAAATCAGCTAATCCACAGACCAGGCCCCAGCTACTTCCTTTATGAGTTCCTACACTCCAGGCCATGATTCCTTTGCCTCAACACCCCAGGACAAAGGTCCAGACAACTAGGGATGGTCCCTACACCCTACAGCCAGCTGGAATCATTCACACTAGACAATCTTAAGTCAGCTTACCCTCTCTACCCTGTTCCTTTGCCGGGAAAACACAACAAAGACTCTTGCTTAGGGCTCCCCTCTCCTCCTCTTGCCTCCTAACTACCGCACCTCCCCAGGTGGCCATGCAAGGTATGGCCTACCCCCTTCTTTGGATATCCACTGAGAATAACAAACTATCTTTTTTTTTTTTTTTTAATTAGGCTCCACGTCCAGTTTGTAGCCCAGTGTGGAGCCTGAACTCACGACCCTGAGATAGAGAGACCTGAACTGAGATCAGGGGTCTACCACCAAAACAAAAATGAGCCCCCCAGGCACCCTAACAAAGGATCTTTTCAATGGCAGTCATTCCAATCCATTGGCTTCCCCACACCTGAATAATAATGAAACCTATGTTTTACAAGATATTGCTGCTAAGGGCCTCCTCTATGAGTTTCTTCCCAGGACAACCCTGGGGTTCTACATCCCGCCCTCTCCTCATGACTCACGGCCCCAAACTGACGAGGGGTGTAGTGGAGTCTCTGAATATGGTCCCCAATGATGGTGCCTCCAAGATTTACACATCTGTGTAGTCCCCCATCGCATATTCTGCCGGCCTGACTCACATTAACCAATGGAGTGTAGTAAAGGGGACCACTGGGCCAGTTCCAAGCTTGGTCTTTATGAAACGAGCAGCTTTGAGTAATGTGCTTTGGGAGACGCTGAGCTACTGAGCTACCGTGTAGGGAACCCAGATACCCTGCCTGAGAGATCACAGTCCAGCTGGCTCCAGCCTACTAGCCTTCCTGCCAAGGCGCCAGACACGTCTGAGCCATTTTGGTCGGTCCAGCCCTTTTGGACCCTTCGACGACTACAGCCCTAGCTATATGATGCCAGAGAATTGCCTTGCTGGGCTGGTCAACCCATGAAATTGTGAGCGATCATGAACAGTTATTATTTTAAGACTCTAAGTTCGGGGATGCCTTGTTATTCAGCAATAAGAAACCCAAACAGGGATCTCCCACAGCCTCAAAAGCCTAGCTCCCTTTGCCTCAGGGCAAGAAAGACCCTGCAACTTAATTTATCCTCCAAGGTCCCCACAGGATGGTGCAGAGGTTGGGACTTAACCGCAGTCATACTCTTGCTAGTCTTCCCCTTTACTGTCCAGTCTCCCTCCACTCCTTTTTGGTTTCTCCTCAGAACACTGCTTTAATAAATCATGGGCACATGAATCTTGTCTTGGGCTCTGCTTCCAAGAGAGTCTGACCTCAGACACGATGCTTCTGATATTCTCACTGCCAACCAGAAGCCAAGGGTCTGGCTTCCTCGTCTCCCTCCTGACTCTTCCCTGCCCCCTCTCCTGCTCCCAAAAAATACAGAGCACCTTCCAGACTCCCATCTAGTTGGTGGCATGGGAGGGGAAAAGGTTGGAAAAAAGACATCCGGGAGGTCTCTGAAGGAAGCACCAGGTAGCTTGTTTGCCCTAGCCAGCAGCAAATGACCCGTCCCAGCCCCCAACCACACAGCCATGGAAGGGATGCCATGGAAGTCAGGCAGGCAACAGTCAAGAGGCTGGCACCTCACATGTCAGCAGCAGTTCCCCGGTGGGGATGAGAGTCCTCTTTGAGTCTGTGTCTGTGGTGGGAGGAGCTCTGCTGGTTGTCCCATCCGCTCCTTTGGGAGTCTGTCTCCGGGACCTTCCCACCCCCACCAGGTCTCCGTTCCTGGAAACCCCAGCATCCATCACCATGGATCCGCCAGCAGGTCTGGATCCACCAGCAGGTCCCACAGCCGGGTTCCACTGGAGTCAGATAAGTCAGCAGAGAAGATGCTGGGGGCTGGGAGACCACAGCCTAGAAGGGGACCCCCACTCAGAGCCTCCAGCCAGTCCAAGGAGTCTGTGGGGCCCCTGGGAGAGGGGGACGGGGAGTTTGTGGGTGACGGGAGTGAGGAAGAGAAGACAGATGAGAGGCCTTCAGAGTCCGGGGAGGAGGACAGCACGTCGAAGGAGCCGGGGAAATCCAGAGGGATGGGGAGTGGCGGGTCTGCAGGAGAAGGAATCGACTGTGAGCTTAGGAAGGCAGAGATCCGGACCCCACTGTTACTCCTCGTTTCCAGAATTCCAAGTCCCCAACCCCCTCCTTCCTAGAACCCAGAACTCCAGATTCCAACTCCTTCCTCCCTTGGACTAGGACTCCAGAACCTCAGTCTCCTCCTCCCCCAGATCTAGGAGTTCGACTCTTACCCTCAGGCTCCACCTGATTCTCCAGGATGTCCTCAATGCCCCGGTTCGGAAGCAACTGCGGACCGGCAGAAGCGGCGTGAACCTGGGATCCCGCCCCATTCTGACCGAGACCCCTAGCCCGCTCCCTCTCACCTGCGCCCTGCGGATGGCTTCCTGCAGCTCCTCTTCCAGAGTCTGGGGCGCTGGGGGCGGTGCTGCGGAAGGGCTCGGCGCTGGAGCCGCAGCCGGAGCCGCAGCCGGAAGCGGAGCCGCAGCGGGAGCCGGAGCCGGGGCCGGAGCCGGGTACCCACCGGCAATCGCAGCAGGGGTTTCCGGGACACGTGCAGGAGGCGGAGCGTGACAGTTCGGCCTTGGCTTTAGCTAGGACCGCCAAGAGTTCCCATAAGCCACGCCCACCGGGAGCAACCCCACCCATTCGCAACCGGTGGCCCCGCCCACTGGTCGCCTCCCCGCACTCCACTAGCTTGTCTACCAACCCCCTTCGAAATCGCTCCGTATTTTTTTCTTCTGCTTCAACTCTCTTAAGATCCTCCCACTTGGCTTTTAATCACTCCCCCCGCACTTCATTGGATATTCTTCTTTCGACTTCCCGCCCCCTTCCCGCTTTGTCTTCTCCTCACTGGTCCATACGCGAGTAGCCCCGCCCTCACCGAGCCCTGCCGCCGGATGGCTCCCAGAGCCTTGCGCCTGAGGCGAGGCCAGGAAGGACCCCCAGGACCTTCCTCGCGCCGGGGCTTCGGCCGCTCGCGGGGCAGGGCGCCGCCGCGCATGCGCTCCAGGAGCACCGCCTTAGTCCCCGACACCGGGAGGCCCCGCAGGCGCAGCTGCTGCCGGAGCTCTGAGACCTGGGGTGGGGGCGGGGAGAGGCCTTGCTGAGAGGGCTCGGGGGCGCAGGCAGGGCTGGACATTTGGAAACTGCGAGAAGAGGGACTGGGCACCCGGGCTCCTGGGTCTCCGGTGGGGCAGAGGCAGCGGGGTTAGACTTGTGGGCACCCACCGAAGGAGAGGGCCAGCCTGCGGAGTTACTCCCCACACTCACCGTCAGCTCCTCCAACTTAAGGGTCTGAAGTTCCAGTTTGGGTGGAGGGGGTGAGGGGCTGGGGACTCCAGGTGGGGAGGGAGTGAGGGCAGTGGGCTTCATCCTGGCGGTAGTCGTGAGGGGGAACCTAGAGGTTAGAGGGGGTGGAGAGAGATGGGGCGCTGCGGGGTCCTCAAAGGCAGGGGCTTGTGAAGAGGAAAGAGGGGGCCCGGAATTCTGGGCCTTGGGACAATTCCTGTGCGTGGACAATCTCTTGGGTCTCAAGTCAGGACTTCCAGGAACTGAAGGAAGAGGGACTGAGAACTCGGGCTCTTGAGTCCTGGGGGAGATAGGGTTTAGGGGCTAGACTCCCTTGCTCTTGGACTCTAGGTTTGAGGGAGGAGGATGGGGGGGGGCTGACTTTTCCCCCAGAGAACAAAACCAGGGATCATACCTGGGAGGTGGCTGCTGTGATTTTGTCCCTTCCCATAGAGGTGGTCCAGGGGAACCCAGGGCCAACCCTTTGGCCTGGGGTCCTACCCTGGACTCTTGTCTCCGCCTTGGGGGCATGTACTGGTGGTAGGTCAGGATTCCCTTTGGCTTGGGCTCTCTCCAATGTTGGGAGATCTTGGAGGACTCCTGAAAAAGTAAGTGTGATGTCATATGCTTCAGTTCTGTCCCGCCCCAGAGCATAATGTAAAGTATGGTGTTGGCTTGGCACCACCAGAAACGGGCAAAAGAGCAGCGGCAAGGACGACCAATGCTAGCTAGACTCTCTGGGGTACTTCTCACTTGATGGAGACTCACCTTCAGGGACCTCCAAGGGTGGTATTCTGATTTAAGAAGCAGGTCCCCTGGGCTGAAGAGGAAAGGGGTGGGGCCTGAGGGTGAGACTGGGGCTGGAGTTCTGGGGGCCAGAGTGGGGTCTGTGGCTGAGACCCACGGATCTGGATCCAAGACTGGGGAGGCAGTGAAGAACCCTGTAAACAGTGAGCCAGGCAGGGAGGAACAAAATTGTGTGAGAAGGAGGGCCCTGGAGGCCTCAGCTGCCCCCCAAGAACCCCCCAGTGTGGGAGGGCAGGTCCAGGAGGGAAAAACCCAGCATTAGGAGGTGGGTGCCCAGACTCCTGGGTCTCAAGGCAGAGGTTTCAGAGTTTTATATTCTCCGGAAAGGCAGGAATCATGTTCTCAGTCACCAAGGGGTGTGGTGGCTAAGGATCAACAGATTTTGGGGGTTTTGCTGGAATAGGGGTGGGGCCACCACTCCTGGTTCTTGAAGAGAGAAAGAAACCAAAAGCCACATCCTGAGATTCGTGTTCCTTTCAAGTGTGGAGTCCAGGATGCCTGTCTTCTCCAAAGAAACGGGATCTGGACTCATGCGTTTCACTGGAGTGGGTAAAGTCATCTAGCAGGAAGCAGAGCTTGAGGGGTGGGGGAACCAGGGACCTGTACTCTGGGGTCCTCAGGAAGGGACAGGATCAGACTTCAGGGTATCCCTGGCATAGGTGCCGAGGCTCAGGAACCAGTGCCTGAGATCAGGTAGCTGCACTCCCAGGCCACCCAGGGGTATCCGGCCTCCATCCATCCCCTCCCTTTCAGGGCCCACACTTACTTGGGTCCTGATACCGTCTGTGGATCTGAAGCTGGAGGACTATGGAGGGAGGTGGGAGGAGAAAGGCAGTAACGGAGTGTCCAGGAGCCTGGCTTGGCAGGCAAGGCCAGCTGCAGTTGGCAAGATGCCTGTGCCCAGCCTCCTTACGCACCCCATGCAAGCGGGTGGGCTGGTAGCCTATTCCCTTTCCTGGGCCTCCCGCCTGCTCCCTGCTCCCTGCCAGAGCTGTTCTGGGACTAGGAGCCAGCCAATGTGCAGGCAGGAGGCAGCCCTGCCCCCAGTTCCACCTGCCTGCTTCAGGAGTGTGTGCCCACCCCCACCCAAGACATAGTCGCCATCTTGGCAGCCTGACCCTTGGGAACCTCACCTTTTCTCGTCCATGCACTGCTGTCTGCACAAGCCCACTCCCTCTGAATAGCCCCGGGGCCTTCCCACACTCACACCTCTGCACGTGCATCTCCCTGGGCTCTGGTCTGGCACCTGAGTCACTTTTGTGCACTTGTACCCTTTGATATGCTTCATCCTTGGCTCATTCTGCCTTGGCACCCACCAGCCTCACTGACACTTCTCTGTGTGTTCAGGATTTGGCTGCTGGTTCTGGAGCAGGGGTCTCTCACGACGATATTGTATGCGCACTCTCTGGCACACTCCTTGCTCTTTGGGGAGTGGTGTCTTTGCACCCACCTAGCATACTCATTTGCACACTCGTATGCCCTTGGCCTACTGAGGAACTGACATCCAGTGCCATACTCGCTTACACGCTCAAGGTTTGATACAGTGCACTGTCCCCTCACCAACACTCCCACACCGCCCACTCCAAAGTCCCCACTCTGTGCACTCCTCAGCTTTGCACCCATGTCCCTGCTCTTTTGCAGTATCTTGACTCTCTGCACAGCCACCCCTATCCATCCACACCCTCACTGTTTACAGGAGCATCACATTGGTCATTTGCACCCTCTGTGAGCCCCCAAAACTCAACCCCTTTGCTGGGACCTCCTTTATACACAAGTGACCTTTTGCCCAGAAAACACCTGCCTTGTGGGTTGCATGGCCCCTCTCCCGCCTCCCCCACCACACAGGCTGTCTGAGTTAAGAGTATTTCAATCCCAGGACCTGGAAAACCCCCTCCCTACATGCATACAGAGAAGCCTCTCACCAGATCTGAACTTGGAGCGAATGATTTGGGAGCGCTGAGAGGAAGTTGCGAGAGTCATTGCCAAGGCTGTGATGGGGACCTAGACTGAGGGGAGGACAAGGCCCCCACCGGAGGAGGGGCAGAGTGGAGGTCAGGAGGTTGTCCCTCCATGTGAACCAGCAAGGAAAGGACCTCAGGGGCTTAGGGATAGGAGAGGCCTTGAGTCAGAACTTCTTGATCCTGGGAGAGGAGGGGCTGGGAGCCCAGACTCTGGGATTTGAGGGTGAAGGGGGTTGAGGGCCCCAATTCCTGGAGCCTGGGGGAGGAAAGACTGGGATCTATGAAAGGAGACCCCTGGGCCTGTGACAGGAGAGGAAGGAAAAGGTGGTGAAGGGACATATTTCGATACTCTGAAGGGACTAGAATGCAACACCCCTGATAAAGAGGGAGGGATCTGGTAGGTTCTTAGGGAATGGGAAGGGTCTCTGCCCCTGCATCTGAGAGGGGAGTGGGTAGGTGTCAGCCACCTGGGTCTGTGAAGAGAGAACTGGGACCAGAGAAGTGACAGAAGAGTTAAGGTGGGTTCCCCCCACCCCCATCCCAGAGCTTCTCACCAGGTGAGCTCCGCGCAGCACTGCTCTGGAGCGGGTTGAAGTTCCCGGGTCTAGGCTGGAGGCCGCAGGCTCCGCCCCACCAGCCTGGGACCGCCTAGGACACCCCTTTCTAGGGCATGCCAGGAGCCTGTGGAATGGGGCCGGGGAGAGGGAGACAGGAGCCCCGCCTGGGACCCTGAGAAGGGACGGGAGCACGAGCTGGGAGGGGCTGGGGCAGGGCGAACGTCGGGGTTCCCTGGGTCGCTCCTCCTCGGCGTCCTGGGGCTGTGGGGTCGGCGGGGCAGCGGCAGGCGGACTGACAGAAGCAGGTGCTTGGAGAGGGGCGCCGGGTGAGCAGCAGGAGCAGGTGGTCGCGACCCAGCCCTGCGGGCAGGTGCCACCTGTCGCTTATTTTTTCCCTGACGCAGCACCAGGAGTCGGATTTAGGGGAGTGGAACGTTCAAACTGGAGCCCCGAACTCCTGGATCCGAGGGTTGGGGGCTAGACATCTGCACTGCCGGATATGAAGGAGGAGTGGGTTGGGGGCTAGACATCTGCACTGCCGGATATGAAGGAGGAGTGGGTTGGGGGCTAGACATCTGCACTGCCGGATATGAAGGAGGAGTGGGTTGGGGGCCCGGACTCCTGGAAGTGAGGAAGGAGGGATGCCAGAACAAGGACAAGAGGTGTTGGGATTCGGCAGTGTGCGACAGGCAGAAAGGTCCAGATGGGGGCTGGGGACCCAGTCTCCTGGGTCTGAGGGAGAAGGGAAGGAGTCTGGTTCCCACCGGCAGGACCGAGGGCCTGAGGCAGAGCAAACTTAGAGCTCTGTCCGGAAATGCGTGGGAGGCCCCGGGGCTCGGGGTTTGGATTACAAGCCGCAGGGCAAGCTGAGGCCGAGTCTATAAATACCTCCTCGAACTCGGCAAGAACCCAACGCTCTGTTCGAGGATCCTGGTGCTCTAATCCGCAGAAAATCATCATCACCAGCGTTCCCGACTTTTAACAAGTGAGGCATTGCCAATACCACAGATACCTTTATTGCTCCTTGCGCTCACATCCCAAGCCCATCTTCCCGCTGTCTTATCCTCTACTACCCGAAAACTCAAACTCCCGGCATCCCACGCGGGGAAAGAACTACAACTCCCAGAGAGCTCTGAAATCAGGCGGGCTCCGGAGAGCCGAAGCCGAAGAATTTTCAAGGTTCGCGCGCTCCCTTGTTATTGGTTTTCAAGGAGGCGTGGCCACGGGAGGCCCGTGGCGGTGATTGGCCGGCAGTTCCTGCTGCTCAAGATCCCAGAGGAGGCGGCGGAGCCTGCGCAGTTCACGATGCAGGGCGTCGTCCGTCACAGGACCCGTGAGGCGCAGGCGCGAGCTGCCCAAGGGCAGGATGAGGGGAGGATGGGAAGAGAAGCTTTCGAAGATGTCCCCTAGGAGACCGAAGAAGACAGAGTCAAACTCGGGCATGGGGCAGCAGTGTTGGGGAGAGGCTGTGTCACATTCGAAGGAAGGAAAGACTTCAACCCCTAGCAATTCCTGGAGTTGGAGCCACTCAAACATGACTCTCGGGAGTCCCCAAGCATCACGGGAGTTGTAGTTTCAGACAATGAAAGGCCACCGTTGCCTGGGAAACGGGCGAGGTATGGGGTTCTAGGTCCGTGAGGAAAGAAGGTCTGGGAACCTAGTTTTACGGATTCCTTAGAGTGGAGGGGGCTGGAACCTGAACTCCTGGGTGAGGCGGGAAGGTTTTTGGGGAAAGAGGCTGGGGGCCTGAACCCTAGGGGAAAAATGGAGCTGGGGCTTCTCCTGCACCCTAGGGGAGTTGGGGTCCATCACTTAAGGCTTGATGGAGGAGAGGGTTAAGGGTTCAGAATCCTGGATCAGAAGGAGGGAGGGGCTGGGGCTATGGATTCCTGGGTCCTGAGGACCAAAAAAGAAAAGGAAAAGCTGACAGCCCCAGTGCCTCTGTCCCATCTCTCCTCACCTGTGTCCACAGCATCTCGCTCTGCAGGGGGAGGATCCCAGGCCGGTGGCGGCCCACGGCCAGGACCCAGCTGGTAGTGACTGAGCAGATGGTGGAGCTGAGCGGGGGTCAGTGTGGGGTGGTCAGTTCGCAGGCTGCTCCATGAAGCCTGGTGGGAAGATCAGGTGAGAAATCTATGGTCATTATGGGGCAGCTGAGAAATCCTAAAATGGAAGGCCCTCCATAAAGGGCATGGATGTAGTGGGTAGACAGTGGGGTCTGTGCGATCTCTTCTGGACACTGTAAGGCCAGGCTGTCAGCCAAAGGGACGGTGAAAAGGGCACTTTAAAAAAAATGTGATTTGGGGTGTCTGGGTGGCTCAGGTTGGCCTTTGGCTTAGGTCACGATCCCAGGGTCCTGGGATCCAGCCCCCATTTGCCTCCCGGCTCAGCCGGGAGCCTGCTTCTCCCTCTCCCTCTGCCTGCAGCTGTGTGCTCTTTTGCCTTCTCTCTTTCTTGCTCTGTCAAAGAAATAAAATTTTCAAGAAAATATTATTTATTTTTCTTTTTTTTTTAAAGATTTTATTTATTTGACAGACAGAAACACAGCCAGAGAGGGAACACAAGCAGCGGAGTGAGAGAGGGAGAAGCAGGCTTCCTGCTGAGCAGGGAGCCCGATGTGGGGCTCAGTCCCGGATCTCCAGGATCATGACCTGAGCCGAAGGCAGTGGCTTAACCAACTGAGCCACCCAGGCGCCCCATCAAGAAAATATTATTTATTTCTGCATAAATGAAGATGTAGGACTTGGTAGGGAGGGTGGAGAAGAAACAAAATGGCCATTAGTTTTTATTATTGAAGCTGATGATGTATACCTAGATCTTCATTACTGTACTGTGGCTGTTTTTTGTATCTGAAAATTTCTACACCCAGCTGACATGACATCTGAATCATCACTGGGGTGAAAACCAGCCTCTGGACCCAGATTGCCTGGGTTCAAAAATCCCGGCTTGTGGGGTGCCTGGGTGGCTCAGTTGGTTGAGCGACTTCCTTCGGCTCAGGTCATGATCCCGGAGACCCAGGATCGAGTCCCACATCGGGCTTCCTGCTCGGTGGGAAGCCTGCTTCTCCCTCTCTCGCTCCCCCTGCTTGTGTTCCCTCTCTGGCTGTGTTTCTCTCTGTCAGGTAAATAAAAAATCTTAAAAAAAAAAAAAATCCCGGCTTGACTACTCATTACCTTCTGGCAAGTCACCGTGCCTGACTTTCTTCATCTGTCAATTAGGTGTGGGCAGGAATAGCAACTGCCTAATAGGGTAGTTAGGAGGATTCAATAAGGCAAGATTGCAGAGTGCTTCCAACACTGCCTGGTTCTTATTAAATGCTCTGTAAAAGTTTGATAAGTATAAATAAATGAAATCAAGTCACTTATCCTACTTGGTTTTCAGTTTCCTTGTCTGAAAAGAATTGTCAATCAACAACCTATTTCATGAGGCTTAGTCAACATTCAGTGAGAAGTGCTAAACAGTGTCTAGGATGTCGTTTATGTTCAACACATGATTTAACTAATGTGAATTCCTTGGTCTCATAGCAGACTTTATGAATCAGCATGTCAGGGGTTGGGGGGAGGCTTAGAAACTAGTATTAGTAGGTCCCATGGGATTCAAATGCAATTTGGACACTTGGAGCCGGCTTCCTTCTACTATCAATGCATGACCCACGTGTCAGAGCTGGGACCGGGGATAACATGAAATCCAAGGGGAGATGCAAGGGTGAGCTGAATACAGAGGATGACTGAGTGGGGTCGAGGAGTCAGAGGTCAAGGATAATCACCTTGAGCAGGGAGGTGCGGGGCACACAGAGGAGGTTCACAGCTATGGAGAGTTTCCGGAAGAATTCAGTGGCAATGTCACCCAGTCCGGCCCCCTGCAGCCAGTCCAAGACAAGGTCCAAGTTGGTTCGGATTTGGACAGCTCGGGACCATTGATAGAAAGGTCGGCCTTGACCTGTGGGAAAGGGTATGAAGGCCAGTAGGTATGTGGATCCGGCCCTTCTGCCTCCCAGATCCTTCCTATCCTTCAGCTTAGGATCTAGAGCTTGCTCTCCAGCATCCCTAAACATGCGGCAGGATCCTGGGGCATATAGGTATCTGAACTGATATGGGTCTCAGAGGTTCCCATACTTTCCTCCCTGCCCTTCCCCCGTTCAACCCTCACCTCGTTCCATCAGCGAGTTGAGAAGGGACGCATTGGAGAAGAAAAACAAGTAACCAAAAGTCTGAGACACGAGGTCCGGGTGCAGTTCACACTGGCTGGTCAATTCCAGGGCCGCCTGGAACACTCCCAGGGTGGGTCTCAAGCCCGGAGGCATGGCCCCCAGTTCTGCGCCAGGCCCTGGCAGTTCTGCCCCAGCTGTGAAAGGGTTACTATCCAGGAGAGCAGGCAGCGTTGAATACAGAGTCTAAGAACACACAGAGATGCAGACAAGTGATTGGATTGCCCTTCCTGGAAGCTTCAGGGTGACAGAGCTCCTAGGAATTCTAGTCCACTCTACCCACAACACACTAAAGTTTGTTCTTCGTGAGCAAATCCCTACTTTCCAGATGGGCATCTAGCATTCATCAGGCCAAGGACACCTCAAGTCTTAAGAAAGCCTCCAGGAGTTTCTTGGGGATTTTAAGACCACCTCTGGTGCCTCATAGGACTCGTAGTTCTCAACAGAGATAGCTCACAGAGGACAAAGGATACGGAATAAAGAGGTGCCCTTCATGGGCACCTGGGTGGCTCAGTGGGTTAAAGCCGCTGCCTTCGGCTCAGGTCATGATCCCAGGGTCCTGGGATCGAGGCCCACATCGGGCTCTCTGCTCAGTAGGGAGCCTGCTTCCTCCTCTCTCTGCCTGCCACTCTGCCTACTTGTGATCTCTCTCTCTGTCAAATAAATAAATAAAATCTTAAAAAAAAAAAAGAGGCGCCCTTTAGTCAAAGAATTATTTATCCAGAGTTCCCTAAGGAAAGAAAAATAATGAAGAGTCAGGAAGTGGGAGTGGCATGGCATGGCAGTGAGCCAGTGGAAAGTGAGATCAGGCCAAGGACAGGAAATGAGGTCAGAGGCAAAGAAGAAATAAAGCTATACTTGGCAGGGATGGACAGGAAGAGAAGCCTTGGAGGAACAGGCTTCACCAATCAAGGCTGCTTAAAGAACAGAAGGCGTCTCCCCAAAGATCCCCTTTGCTGTTACAGATAGGGACTCAGGCCCCCAGAAGCCTGAAACCCTAGAATTCCAAGAAGCCATCTTAAGGTTGAGGGCAATGGGAGACCGCGGCAGAAAGCATGTCCTGCAGGACTAGCACTCCAGGGAGAAGCTCTGTGGCTCAGAAAAGGGAGTGAATTCAGAGCTGTGGGAAATGGAATTCAGGAAACACAGGAAGTAAGGCCAGATTCAAGAGGACCTTTCATTTAAATGACAGTATCTGGGGCGCCTGGGTGGCTCAGTCGGTTGGGCGACTGCCTTCGGCTCAGGTCATGATCCCGGAGATCCGGGATCGAGTCCCGCATCGGGCTCCATGCTCGGCGGGAAGCCTGCTTCTCCCTCTCTCACTCCCCCTGCTTGTGTTCCCTCTCTGGCTGTGTTTCTCTCTGTCAAATAAATAGAATCTTAAAAAAATAAATAAATAAAAAAAAATAAATGACAGTATCTGTCACTATTTAATCCTTATCATCTATCTAGCTATCTATCTACCTACCTATCCATGCACCTGTTAAATTTACCAGTGGACTTAGAAAACAGGAGCTTAAAAAAGTGAAAGTGATGATATAACCAGGTAGTAAAGTTAGCCTTTCAAGAGGGGATCGTTGCAAAGACAGGAAGAGAAGCCAGAAAGACAAAAGTGATGTAGGCTCAAACAGGAAGTGGTACCAGAACAGCAAAGGGCTGTGGTGAATGGGAAGTGATGTCAGAGAAAGAGGGACTCTTACAAGTTCAAACAGGAAGTGACATACCAGCGATGTGATGTAATTCAAACCGGAAATGAGATTATGTCAAACAGGAAGTAGGGGTAAAACCAACCTTGGTGAGGTAGTAGACAGACTGCTGGAAAGTACACATGATGACCTCATCCAGGAGGGCCATGGCCTCATCACATAATTCCAAGTCGTTGCAGAGCTGTGGGTCTGAGAATAGATCTGGAGGTGAGAGAGAGAACCAGAGGCTGACAGACAGGAACCCAAGTCCCCAAGCAGCAGGAATGACAAGGGACTTGGACCAGCCTGGGCCTGGGTCAGAGCTCACCCTCCTGGTCAGCCTCCTTCTCCATCTCCAGCACCTTCTCCTGCACAAAGCTCAGCAGCTCCGTGGTGTTGGCCATCCACAGCATGAGTGGCCTCAGCTCTACGGACACAGCCTCAGGAGTCAAGGGCACCTCTGGGACTCCCTCTGGGTGGCTGGGGAAGGAGAAAAAGACCTGTGATCTTTGCCCAATCCCCACCGTAGTGTCCAAACCCAAGTCTGGGTCTAATTGGGGACTGAAGCCAATCCTCATTTCATGGCTGGAAAAGTTGGATGCCAAGGAAGAGCAGAAACCTGCACTAAGCCAGGAATGGCATGAATGAACCCCAGCTGCAAATCCCCACCCCTGCATCCCTTAAGTCCCTTCTCCCAAGAACTTCTCTTACTTCTCTGGCTGACGGTCTCCAATTTCCTTAATCTTTTCCTGTAGAACAGTAAGATCAGAGTCAAGGTGAGGGGGGTTGGAGAGAGGTCTATGATTTAATACCCTGGTGTTTCTAGAAGCACCTTCTGACAGAGATTCTCCCCACTCAAATGAACTCTAACCCTCAACCTTGGGAATGGTCTCTCCTCTTCTTACCATTTAAAACACAAATCCCTATGATTGAGTAGTCTATTGCCCTCAGGTCCGCTCAAATAGTTTAATTAAGCTTCTCTCTAATGAGCCCTAGCTCAGTGGGATAGAAATAGTAACTCCATTTTGGATAATTTCTCCCAGGCATCATCTGTTAGTCGGGCAGATTTGTTCTTCCTCATTTCCAAAAATGGTCTTGCCCACTACTGCTCAAAGCCTCGTGCCCAGTAGGCTGCCAGCCTCACCTCCCACAGTGATCTCTCCTGACTTCTCATCCAAAGGCATCTCTCTCCCGATCTCCCAGAATGGTTTCTCCTGTTATCCCACAGGTGCAAAGGTGGTACCTCACTGCCTTCTCTTCTAGCGCCCTAGATGAATCCACGGCTCCCAGCATCCCCGTGAGACCTCTTGCTTAATAGCCCAAACCCCTCCCGGAGCATCATGGAAGAAGTAGTTTTCATCCCACCCAACTACGGCTAGAAGGTGGAGGGAAGGGGTGGCTGGGGAAAGAACCCCGGGCGCCGACGGGGCTGGATGGTGGTGGGAGGCACTCACCCAGACAGCCTCCTTAATGAGACGGGCCAGGCGGCCCAGCAGGCGCGGCAGGTGGCCCAGCTCCAGCTCCCGGGCTGAATGCTGCACGCAGAGCGCCAGCAGCGTGGCGGGCCCCAGCGGTGGCAGGTCCCCGGCGCCCACAGCCGCGGCACGCACGATCTCGCCCAGCAGCGCCTCTTCCTCGCGCGGCCGGAAGCGCAGCACCGGCTCGCGGCCGTCCAAGTAGGCCGCCAGCGCCTCACCCCGTTCCTGCAGGCCCCGGCCGCACAGGCGGCAAGAGAAGGCCCAGCCGGGACCCGGCGGGGCAGCCCCAGGGCGGGCGGGCAGCCAGGGCGGCCGCGCGGGCCCGGAGCCTCCGGTGCGGGGGTCCTTGTACATGAAGAGGAAGTGCTCACCCAGCCCCAGCAGGTCGCCAGGGTGCAGCTCCGCCTCCCGCAGCAGGAGGCACCCGTTATGCGTGACTGGGGCACCCCGGGATGGGCGCACCATGGCCGGAGGCTCAGGGCCGGCTCGCACGGTGCAGTGCCGCGGCAGGATGTCAGGGGCATTGAGAAAGGTGTCCACATATGGGGCCGGGGACCCACCGCGGGCCGAGGAGTTCCCGCCCCGGCCAAAGACATGCTGCTCCCGTGTCATCACATAGACCACGAAGTCCTGGAGGGAAAGGGAAGATTCAGGAGAGACACAGCTCCAGGAGGAATGGGCGCTTGCAGCGAGGACCCTTTGCCACAATTGACTCTCCCATCAACCACCTTCCTTAGAATGAGCGCTTCCAAGGAGATCTCCTGGGATGTCAAAGGACTCACCTTACCTCCACCCAAGCCTCAGTGGACTTCCCAAAGGCACTTCCTGTGACAGACTGGCCCCTAACACTCATCTTGCAGACCGGCTGCTTATAAGGAAACCCCCTTTCTTTACAGCTCTAGAATCCCCCTCCCTCAAATTGTTGATGCTTTCCAGGAAGCCTTTTTCCAGTAGACTCTCTCATCTTCTCACCTCTGAATGGACACTTGCAAGGCAATCTGTTCCTACAGTGCCCTCTCCCACAACACCCAGCTCAAAGAATAGGTGCTTCCAAGAACTCCACACCCCCACTACTAAAATGGACTGTCCTGTTACCTTTACCCTCAAAGAATGGAACTTTCCAAGGAAATCTTTCTCTTAAAAACCCTCCCATGTCCCTACCCCTTGGCCCGAGTTGCCGGACATTCACCCCCATGATGGAGACTACCAAAGATGTTTCCCTTTTCAATAGTAACTTCTCTGAATATTTCCAAAACAAGGGATAGAAATCTTTTTTTAAAAAGATTTTATTTATTTATTTGACAGAGAGAGATCACAAGTAGGCAGAGAGGCAGGCAGAGAGAGAGGAGGAATCAGGCTTCCTGCTGAGCAGAGAGCTGGATTCCGGCTGATCCCAGGACCCTGAGATCATGACCTGAGCCGAAGGCAGAGGCTGGCTTGCTTGCTTGCTTGCTTGCTTTCTCTCTTTCTTTTTAAAAAGATTTATTTGACTGAGAGAAACACAGCTAGAGAGGGGAACACAAGCAGAGGGAGTGAGAGAGGGAGAAGCAGGCTTCCTGCCGAGTAGGGAGCCCAATGTGGGACTCGACCCCAGGTCTCCGGGATCATGACCTGAGCCGAAGGCAGTCGCTCAACCAACTGAGCCACCTAGGCGCCCGAAGGAAGAGGCTTTAACCCACTGAGCCACCCAGGCACCCAAGATAGAAATCTTTAAAAGATTTTATTTATTTATTTGACAGAGAGAGATCACAAGTAGGCAGAGAGGCAACCAGAGAGAGAGAGGAGGAAGCAGGCTCCCCGCTGAGCAAAGAGCCCCATGCGGGCCTCGATCTCAGGACCCTGAGATCATGACCTGAGCCAAAGGCAGAGGCTTAACCCACTGAGCCACCCAGGCGCCCTCCAAGATAGATATCTTTAATGAGATTCACCCTTTGAACAAAGGTTTCTTTCATTTTCTCCACCCCATGACTATACACTCGGAGGAGACCCCCCTTTCTACAATGGACTCTCATTTTTCCCACCCCATGCTGGACTCACTGCTAAGGAGTCATAATACTACAATGGACTTGTCTAGTACCCTCATTTCCATGATAGAGGTTTCCAAAGATACTGTCCTTTCCATCAACAGATGCTTTCAATATTCCCATCCCAACAAATATCTCCACATAGTAGCTCTTTAGCAACCCCACTTTCATAAACAAATGTTTTCAAGGAGACCTCTTCTTATAATGGAGTGTCCCATTTCTTTTTTTTTTAAGATTTTATTTATTTATTTGACAGAGAGATAGATCACAGGTAGGCAGAGAGGCAGGCAGAGAACGAGGGGGAAGCAGACTCCCCACAGAGCAGAGAACCCGATGCGGGCCTCGATCCCAGGACCCTGAGACCATGACTTGAGCTGAAGGCAGAGGCTTTAACCCACTGAGCCACCCAGGCGCCCTGGAGTGTCCCATTTCATCCATCAAATGAAGAGGTGCATTCCAGAAGACCCTTTCCTAAATGACTCTCCCATCTCCATCCTATAAAAATGGAAGAGCTCAGTCTGATCCCCTTCCTAAAATACACTCTCTGTCCTAAACTCATGTCTGAGAGAAGAGTCATCCTGATATTAAAAAATCCCCTTCCTATGCTGAGCTCTGCTATTACCTACAACCCCTGGATGGACATTTCCAAAGAGACTCCTTCCTGCAATGGATTTGTTCATCTGCCTCTAGAAAATGGAACTTTCTGAAGGTAGAACCTCCTGTTTTCTTTCTTTTTTTTCTTTTAAGATAGTTTTATTAAAGCACAGGTACAGGACCTGTGGGTATAAAGAACTCCCGAATCTTCTGTTTTCTATCCCTGTTTGAAGCAATGGAATGGTCCAAAATACACGAACCCCTTTTCTCAAATTGTTTAACTCCAGAAGAGATGCTTCCATGGTGCCCACAATGGACTCTCAGGTTACAGCCCCTCGTGAATATGTGAATGCAGATAAATTCCTCTCTATAAGAGAGTCACGGGCGCTTGGTGGCTCAGTGGGTGAAAGCCTCTGCCTTCAGCTCGGTCTCTGATCTCAGGGTCCTGGGATCGAGGCCCACATCGGGCTCTCTGCTCAGCAGGGAGCCTGCTTCCTCCTCTCTCTGCCTGCCTCTCTGCCTACTTGTGATCTCTCTGTCAAATGAAATAAAATCATTAAAAAACTAAAATAAAGAGATTCACCTGTTACTCCTGATCCCAAGGAAGGAAGACTTCCAAAGAAGCCTCTTTCTTAAAAAGGAATTTCTCAAAATGAAACAAGATGGTTGGGGCACCTGGGTGACTCAGTTGGTTAAGCCACTGCCTTCGGCTCAGGCCATGATCCCGGAGACCTGGAATCGAGCCCCACATCGGGCTTCCTGCTCGGCGGGAAGCCTGCTTCTCCCTCTCTTACTCCCCCTGCTTGTGTTCTCTCTCTAGCTGTGTTTCTCTCTGTCAAATAAATAAAATCTTAAAAAAAAAAAAAAGACTCGTAATCTTAGGAAAAAAACTGAGGGTTGCTGGGTGTGGGGGGAGAGATGGGGTGGCTGGGTTATGGACATTGGGGAGGGTCTGTGCTATGGTGAGTGCTGTGAATTGTGTAAGACTGATGATTCACAGACCTGTACCCCTGAAGCAAATAATATATTATATGTTAATTTTTTAAAAAAGGAATTTCTCATGAACCTCATTAAAAGAATAAATGCCTCCAATGTTTTCCCCTCTTCCCATAACAGACTTCCCTATACTCCCAGAACAGATCCTTCCAATTTGACTATCTTCCCAAAATAGACCCTCCTATTCTCCAACCTTGTCTGGAGAAATGAGCTTATTATAATATATGCAAATCCTCTCTATAATGAATTTGCCCCATCCCCTTGCCCTGACAAGGAGGAATGATTTCTTCCAAGCAAGCCCTTCTCTAAATAGTCTTCATCTCTCACTCATTGACAAAGCCAGGCCACCAAGCCAATTGGATCACTCTCTATGAAAATAGAGAAAATGGGAGTATTCACAAAGTTCCACCAGGGGGCTTTCCCATGGATTCCCAGAAGTACTTGTTGAACTTGGCTGTACCACTGTTACCCAAAGTTGAACAACATCATAAAAATGATTCTCCCAATCATCACATGCACAAAAATGAGTACTTCCACTAATACATTACGTTTCTATTAAGGAAATAATTTCCCACTAATCCACTAATAATTAGTGGATTAGTTTTCTACTAACTCCTAATCCTTTCTCCCCCTCTGCTCCCTAACACTCAAGCAAATTCTTTTTTTTTAAATGGAATTCTTTAAAAAAAAATATTTTATTTATTCATTCGACAGAGAGAGAGAGATCACAAGTAGGCAGAGAGGCTGGCAGAGAGAGAAGTGGAAGCAGGCTCCCCGCTGAGCAGAAAGCCCGATGGAGGCCTCGATCCCAAGACCCTGAGATCATGACCTGAGCCAAAGGCAGAGGCTTTAACCCACTGAGCCACCCAGGCGCCCTCAAGCAAATTCTTATTGTCACCCAAATATATAAAATGGAAGTATCAGTGTACCTACCTGCATCAACAATAGTTAGATTGTTCCAGTGAAAACCAGCACCTTTAAAAAGTGGATTAGTCCACCCCTTCCAAGAAAATAACAGGCTTACCGGGAACAAGACCCCATGCATACTTCAAATTATCTTCTTCCCAAACAAGATAGACACTTCCATGACTCCTCATCAAGAAAGAGACCTCTTTGCGGCGCCTGGGTGGCTCAGTTGGTTAAGCCACTGCCTTCAGCTCAGGTCATGATCCTGGAGTCTCAGGATCGAGTCCTGCATCAGGCTCCCAGCTCTGCAGGGAGTCTGCTTCTCCTTCTGACTTTCTCCCCTCTCATGCTCATTCTCACTCACTCTCTCTCAATAAATAATTAAAATATTTAAAAAATCTTTAAGAAAAAAAAAAAAGAAAGAGACCTCTTCAAGGAGATCCCTTTTCTACAATAGGCTCTCACATTCTCCCCTTGACAAAGACAGTGCTTTCCCCCAGTTTTGCATGAAATGAGCCACTCGCTACTTCCATCCAGACCTTTTCAGCCATCTCATCCTGCACCACTACCACCTCCCATCTCTGACAATGACATCTACCCTGGAACCTTGCTGGGACATACCTGAGACTACCATCGGCCAAGGAATTCTGAAGTTGTAATTTTGTCTCCCTGCCACCGAACGGGGGAGCGTAGGTCTCTCCCAGGAAGACAGGCTGCGCTTACCTGGGCGTCCTGGTAGCCCTGGAGCAGCAGGAAGTATGGACGATTGCTGGGGGCCTGTATGAGGCACTGGGTCAACTGATCGAAGTCGCCAGGGTCTACCGGTATGATTTGGGCATCGGCGGCCCCCGGGGCCATGCTAAGTGCCTGCTGCCGGCGCTCCTGCTGCCGCCGCCGCCGCCCCTGCAGGCTGAGCTCCGACACGCTGCGCCGCAGGGACAGGTTTTCCGAGCGCTCTTTGCCCCCGGACCCAGCCGGGGGCCCTGACCCCGACCCCGGGCCAGGACTGGCCAGCGCCGCCCCGCCCGAGGCGGCCCGGGAGCGGTTCTTTTGTGGCCGCCACGAGGGGGCGCCCGTGCCTGCGGAGAGATACGGAGGGATAAGGCTGAGACTCGAAAGCCAGGCAGGCTCCCGGAGCTGGAGATTATAAAAAGACAAAAATTTACAGAGAAGTGAGGCGGCTTTTCACATTTAGGTTTTTGCATATGCTGTTCCCTGTGCCTGGAACACACTCTCCGCCTGACTCCTTCCACCTTACCAATTTCAACTCAGAAATTCATTCTTTTTACTGTTATTGTGGGGGGGGGGTAGGCGCTCTATGTGTGGAGTACTGCTGCCCCACACTCCCTCCACCCAAAGAATGAACTGATGTGTTCCTCACCAGGCTGTAAAATCTAGGAGGGTGGGAACCTCACCTGTCATGTGCTCACTGTATTCCCCCACAGGCCTAAATAATGTGTGACCCCCAGTAGGCATTCCACGGATGCTTCTTTGTGTGTGTGTGGGGGGGAGACAGCAATGGTTATAATTGCCATTCTTTTTTTTTTTTTAAGATTTTATTTATTTATTTGACAGAGAGAAACACAGTGAGAGAGAGAACACAAGCAGGGGGAGTGAGAGAGGGAGAAGCAGGCTTCCCGCGGAACAGGGAGCCCCATGTGGGGCTCTATCCCCGGTCTCCAGGATCATGACCTGAGCCGAAGGCAGTCGCTTAACCAACTGAGCCACCCAGGCGCCCCTATAATTCCCATTCTTTATGAGGCAACAACTGTGTGCCAAGTCTTGTGCCCTGTTATACACGATCTCATTTCACCTCCACCTAGGGTTTTGCTCAGTTTAACTGGAAAAGGACAGATTGGAATTCAAGTCAGAGTTCAAAGCTCATGAGTATGACTACTACACCACTTTCTCTCCCAAAGGGGGAGAGTCAGAAACAGAAAAGCTGTAGAAGGCTCCCTGAGCGACCCGCGGCCCTGAGCCAGGCCCCATCCCTGCCAGACCCTGCTCCACAGGCACTGTTCAAGTAGGGCGTCCCCTCCTGTCCCAGGCCCCGCCTTCTCCAGGACTGGGCCAGCATGCAAGCACGACCTTCCTCGGCCTCTACAAATACTCTTCCTTTTCTTTTCCCTTGAGCCACCCTCAAGTCTCCCATTCACACTCTGCAGCCAACCTAGCCTCGGGCCACCTGCTCCAAGGCCTGCTCCCCTGAGGCTCCGCCCATCCTTTGGCCCGGATCAAGCAGTCCGTTTCTTCATTTCCCAAGTCCTTTCCCCTTAGACGCTTAATCTACGGGGGCCCGGTTCCTCACCAACCCCTTCAACCTATTGTTCTGAGAGGCCTCCTGCCTCAGGGGCGGCCACTCAACACTTCTGATCCGCAAGCCCCGCCCCAGCATCGCAGGCCCCGCCCATCGGCTTTGCCAAAACCTCTGGCCCGGCCTGTATGCTGAGCTGGGTCCTGCCCCAGGCCCACTCTCCACAGGACCGGGTGCTATTATACGTCCCTCCCAGTCCCCTTCTCTCCCGCGGGTCCCGTCTCCAGCCTACCACTGGTCCCTTCAGCCCAGCCCCGATCCTGCCCCGCCCCCGCCCCGCCCCGCCCCACCTCCGGGGGGCCGCCCCCATGGCCGGCCCCCGCCCCCAGCGTCCGCCCGGCCAGCTCACCGTCGCTGTCGGTCGACCCGAAGGCCTCCTGCTCCAGGCGGCGCGCCTCCTCGCGGCCACGCAGCTCAAAACGCCGCGCCCAGCCGGGCCGCGCTCGCCACAGCTCTTGCACCAGCAGCGGACGCTCGGAGTCGCCCAGCACGCGCAGGTGCTCTGCCCGCCACTCGCCGCTGCCCACGCCGCCCGCCGCGGGTCGGCCCAGCGCATCGCACAGCGCGAAGGCATCCACGCAGCTGCTCTCGCCGGGGCTGCCGCCGGGGCTGCCCGCCAGCCCGTAGCGCTCCAGCGCCTCCGCCACCAGCTCGCGTGCTGTGGAGCGCGCAGTGGCCAGCACGCTCTTGTAGTTGGTGCCAGACGCCAGCCCGGCGCCGAAGATCTTGAGGACCCCCGGAGGCGCCGTGGCGCGCGTGGCCAGCGGGGGTTCGGGGGCCACGCCGGCTGCCAGCTCCGGCAACTTCTTCTCGCTGGCCCAGCGCTGTGCGCCCCCCGGAGTCCCGGGCCCTCCTGCGCCGCCAGACCCTGTGGCCCCAGTCCCCGAGCCCCGAAAGAGCTGGGAGATTCGCTTGGCGCGACTCCCCGAGGCTCCCCCCGCCGCCTTGACCGCGCCCACTCGTCGCAACTCCACGTGCGGTGGCGGCGGGGGTAGCGGTTCGCTGCTGCGGCTCCCGGTGTCCGAAGAAGAAGACCTGGGAGCCCGCGGGGGAGTGGAGAGGTGGGAGAAAGACCCAGAAAGACAGGCAGAGAGGGGAGTAGATGGTAGAGAAGGAGGGAGGTGGGCAAAGACCCACATAGAGGGGACAGAGACCAGAGAGTGACAGAGAACCATTGAGAGGGGGACAGGGAACCAGAGAGAAAGGGCAACCCAGAGAAAGAGGGAGACAAGAGACAGAGACCCACAGAAGGGCGAGAGATGGAGAGGTGGGGGGGAGAGCGACAGAGATGGGGTTCGGCAGAGGGAAAGAGAGAGAGATAATACATAAATAAAGACGAGTCCCCCAGAAGGAAATTCCAAGGAGCAAGCAGGGAGGGGAGGAAGGAAGGTGAATCAAACCCCTGACCCAGTGTCCCCATCGGGGTGTCCATCCAGCCTAACCCCATCTTCAGACCCAGCACTCCCCACCCTGGGCCAGCAAGCACTGTGGCCCATCGTCTCCTCCTGCCTGCCAGCTCACTTGCCCCTTCAGGATAAGAACTGGAAGCCAATCCTTGGGGCCCCTGGCATTACCTAGCACAGAGACTGGGTCATCGAGTGGGGCAAATGAGAAGCAGATGCGGTAGGGGCAGGAGTCTCAAGGCAGGTGGGCACTCACTTAACAGAAGCAGCACTGGGCCAGCGCCGTCCCAGCTTGGCCAGCTGCTTCCTGGGAGAATTGATCCACAGGCCCACAGGGAGATGGAGCTTCCCGAAGCGGGGGCTTCCGCCCTCCTTCCGTTCACCAGATAGCATGGCCCTAAGGAAGGATGGGTAAGACCCCAACTCCTGAGGCCCTGAATGGCAGGATTGGGATGGAGGGGAACTCGGACTCCTAGGTCAGAGCGGGGGGTG
>PITA01019985.1:0-36093 GCA_004023965.1 Spilogale gracilis | reverse complement strand
AACTTTAGACTCCAAAGGGAGAAGGCTTTCCAAGCCCCAAACAATAACCATTTAATTCATCCATAAACTCCAGACCCCCTTAGCGTCACCCCTCAATGATCTAGAAGTTCTTTGCACCCACTGTTTAATAGCTTGGAAGTAAGAACATAGTGGTCTAGGCCCCAGGCTTAGACTCCAGATCAAGATTGCTCCACTTGGGAACTAAGACACCCAGGCCTTCCCCAAGGCTGGTCATCTCACAGCACATGATCCCTAAGAAAGTTGGAAGGAAAATATAGGGGATTCATTTCAAACTCATTCCCACCACACACTCCCCGGCCAACATGCTCTCCTGGTGGTAACTCATCTTCATTTGCAAAGTTATCATGAAAAAAAGCACACATGCAGGTTTGATCTATTCTCTGATTTACTCAAAGGCTCCCAGCTACCCAGAGGAAAAGGTCCCAGTTCCTTCACTTGCAGGCACTACCTTTTCTCATTGGGCCCCTGCCTCCTTTCCAGGCTTATTCTTGCCATCTCCCATACCCTTACATTCTGCATATCAATCCCATCTCCAATCAAATTTCTTGCCACCTCCCAAGTACACCACACTGTGCTTCCTCCTACATGCACTTGTTGTCCTCTCTGACAGTCTTCAACTTGTCAAGCTAGTAAATTCCGTCGTGGTTCAAGCTAAACTCATAACTAAAGCCATTTACCCCAGTAGAACTGACCACTCCCTTCCTTAGTTCACATGGCCCTGTCTTACCCCTCTATGTAATGTTTCCTTCTACTGTAGTGGACATTTGTGTGAGAAAGGAAGCAGGTGCCCCCAAATAGAGATAGGGATGCCTATCATGTAGCTAACATAGCAATAGGCACTTTGTGTAAATTCATTCTGTCATTTGTCTAATGTTCTCTCCATACAATGATAACAAAGTTGTGTCAGGGACTGTGCGTGATCCGCCCCTCCCGCCAGGCCCAAGCCACCGGGAAACTTTGGTGGAGGTACCTGTGAATGTGAATGAAAGCTCCTCTGGGCTTTCCCCCACCTAGAATCTGGAAAGCCACATACCCTGTGGGCCGGGGCCATATGTCCTTTGTGTGCTATCCAAGACATATAGTTCCATTTAATCCTCCTCCTAGTAAATCATATTTCTGTATCTCTCATCTGTATTCCTTGATCCCTCTGCCTCCATGGTCTCAACTTCTGTGAGTTTAAGCAATCACTCTGTACCCCGCAGTATCAATACTAATCCTGTCTCTAGGGTGGGTGCAGAAGCAGTTAAAGATTTAACTGCATCACCCAACTTCCTCACTTTTGAATAATAAAAGACTGGGACCCTTGACAGTCAAGAGAGACAAAGGCAGAACCAGAAGCAAAGGAAAAGGCAGAGGCAGAGGCAGAAGCAGGGAGCCTGCAAAGACAGACAGAAGCAAAGAGAGCAGCAGAGACACAGAAACAGAGAGCAAGAGAAGCAGACAGAGTGAAAGAGAGACAGAAGCAAAGAGAGCAGCAGAAACAGCAGCAGAGAGCAAGAGAGACAGAAGCAGAGAGAGAAGCACAGCAAGAGGGCCAGAGCCAGAGCTAGAGAGCTAGAGCTAGAAAGCCAGAGCTAAAAAGCCAGAGCGTGAGCCTGAGCCTGCTTCATAGGTCTCTCCTGACTGACCTAGGGTCTGTCAGCTTGCATCAGATTTCCGTGTCCATTGTTAGGGCCTGCTTAGCCTCAAGGCCAGCAGAACAGGCTCTAAAACTCCCTGGTGATTTAGGCCTCTACATATCTAAGACCCCCTGGTGATTGATGCTTTTACAAGGCCTGTGTTTACCAAATGAGGGCAGATAAGTCAAAGAATCATCTATGCATCTTGAAATTCCCATACATTTCAGGAACTGGGGAGGGGGCTAAACTGTTATCTCACCCAACAGAGAAAATTACTGTGTGACTCATGCTTGCTGTTTGAAACGTATATAAACCCCTAGACCCTTGCATTCGGGGTCCTTGCTGAAACCCGCTGTGCTGGGTAGATGCTTGGACCCTAGCTAGCTAGAAATAAACCTCGCTGTGTGATTTGCATTATCCTGAGCATCCTCGGTTTCTCTTTGAGGAGATGGTCGACATCGGACTTTAACATCCATGTCATTATTTCGTCCACCAGACATTCCGTGGTTCGGGACCCACATCTCTGGTCCCTGGTAGTGACAAAGTTGAAGGTGGGAAAATCACTTATTTTTTTCTCATAGCATCCCTGATGCCGGATGATTTATGAGCACCTAAGAACATTGATAAATTTAAATTCAACTCACACAACAGTTGACAGCTGAATGACCAATGACTACTATAAGTGTCCAAGTGGGTAAGGTTGGAAGGTAGTAAGACCAGCAACAGAGAATTTTCTATGGCTTAATCATTAGACTAAGCCCAGAAGGCCCACTTTAAAGCTCAACTTTCAGAGCTGGAAATCACAGAAAGAAGAAAAAAGGAAAAAAAAAAAAAAAGCTCTCAGTGAAGTAAACAAACATTAACTGCAAAAAGGAGGCAAGAGATAAGAAAGGAATATAAAGATTATGGCGATATCCTGAAGAACTCTAGCCAAACAAGCTTGCCACCCTGATCTCTGAGCTGGATGGGCAAAGGTATAATTTATATGCCCAGACTTCATCATCTTGAACTTTTTTAAGGTGATAAGTTGTTTTAATCAACTTGGTTTATTCTTTTTCCTCATGTCTGATACAGTAGTAAGCTAGAAGGCAGTTTCATGAAATTCCTTCTTCTATTTGTTTGATATATTATGCTCTCTTCCAAGTTTTTCTCTTGAGAGTATCCCTTCTTTATTACTTTTCTTCTCAGTTCTTAAAATGAAAGTTTTGCAAAGCATGGCTACTGTTTTTATTCCTGATTGAAAAAAGAAGATGGTACAAACAGAAAGAATATGAGTACAGCTGGAATGATTTTTAAGCACAACATTGTGTTCTTAATGGATGAACACCATGCAAAGTAAAAAGGTGGGGGGTCTTTGCAATGAGGGCACAAACCTCACAGTTGTGAGAAGGTCCTAAAGAGAGGCAAAATGAAACCAAGAGGCAACTTGCCTTTCCTCACTTAGGTGATGTATCTTCTCCTGCTGCTTATAGATGACTGTCCTTTTGTTTTTATGAAGACTGCATCTGTGGCCATGGTTGGCATCATGCTAACTATACTGTCAGCACACAATAGAGTTTTATCTTGATTAATGGTATTAATACTCATGCAAGGTAAAAAAAAAAAAAAGTCCCAATTTCCCACAGCTTTATTTACCAGTTCCTTTGTACCTTCCATGAAATTACTGGAAAGGAAAAGGTTTCATTTGTACATACATACACCCTGTGCCTCAACCATTCCATTTTTATTATATGTCAGATGAAATTCCCAGGAAGTCACAGTGATCAAAGAAAAGCTCCACAATCCTGAAGCTCTAACCCAATCACTTCCCTAACTTGGCTGCATATCCTGGAGCAAATCATCCATGTTTCTAAGATGGCTGTGCTCCCTCACCTACAAAGACTAGGGTCCCCACCTCTGGTTGACAGCCATATCAGATGGCACTGCCCTGGGATCAATTGCATTGAACCAATTGCATTGACCATGAGAGGTCTTCCAAGGGGTTGCCTGTATTTGCCTTTGCTCTTGCAGGGAAAGAGTTCGAAATAGTGCTGGTCATATTTGCTATCAGAATCATCAAACCAAACTGAATTGATCATTTGTGCTTATTCTCTTACTCACTCCTAAAGACTCATCCCAACAGCCATCTCTTCCATGAAGCTTTTCTCATAGGATCACTGTGCCTCACACACACACACACACACACACACACACACACACACACGCCTTCTGTGCCACCACAGCCCAATGTTTATACCTCAATTTAACACTGGTTTCCTGACTGTTTCCCTCCAGAGGGTAGAGATCATGTCTAACTCATCTTTGGGTGTTCCACAGAAATCTCCCACAGGGAGGACACATAGAACCCTCAAACAGGGTGCTTGGGTGGCTCAGTGGGTTAAAGCCTCTGCCTTCAGCTCAGGTCATGATCTCAGGGTCCTGGGATCGAGGCCTGCATCAGGCTCTCCTCGGCAGGAAGCCTGCTTCCTCCTCTCTCTCTGCCTGCTTCTCTGCCTACTTGTGATCCTCTCTGTCAAATAAATAAATAAAATATTTTTAAAAAAGAAAGAAAGAAGAAAGAAAGAAAGAAAGAAAGAAAGAAAGAAAGAAAGAAAGAAAGAAAGAAAGAAAGAAATCCCTCAAATGGGAGTGGCTACAAGGGTTCAAATAGAGATCAACTTCATAAGCCATAAATACCCTAAATGTGAGGTGCTCAACTAGGCAATGAGATGATGCCATTCAAGGGAGCCTGTTTCAGCCAAACCATGGAATAGAAACCAGAAATCACAATGTAAAACCAGATAATACCAGAAGACAGAAGGAGGTGAACTGGGGTTTTCTGTGTTTCCTTAATTCTCTGGTTCTTAAAAGTACATTGATACCTAGGGTTCATGGGCAGTAAGAGACCTGAAGGTGGAGTAATGGTTCATGACTGTCCTTAAGAGACACAAAAAAGCAAGAACAGAGAAGTCACCAGAATCAAGAACACTGCTCAAAGCATAGAGAGTTCTATGAACACTATGGAAATCCTAGTAAACCACTCCAGGTCTGTAGTATTGGACAGTTAATAAAGAAACGTCACAGGTTTACATGGCTCATAAGTTCTAGTAATAATTAATACAATTATTATTTGGTTAATTGGGACTTACTTAGTTGTAAGAAATAGAAAATTCAACTCAGTCTACTTTAAGTATATATTTAAAGACATTTATTGTTCATGTAAAGATCTTTAGACCTAAAATTTCAGGGATAACTAGGAAAGGAAGGATTCCTTCCTCCATTGGTTCCCTGCCTACTTCAGGTGCTCAAATGAAACCATCAGAAATCTGTCTCTCTCCAGCTGTTTCCCTGTATTAGCTTTCTCCAAGTGGAAAGACAGATAGCCATCAAGAGCACAAAGCTTAGCGATCCAAGGGAAAAAGAGAATGCTTCTTTCCATTAACTTCAGCAAAAATTCTGAGGTTGAGCCTCATTGGCTGGCTTAGATCACATGTTAGTCCCTGAGCCAAACACTGCAGTGGCATGGATGAAATGTCTTCACTGAACAGGTCTCGATTATGTGTCAGAGGAAAGAAGAATGCGTGCAACCAGGTCAGAAGAAGGAAGATGGGATGGACAGGCAAACCTATCCATCTACCTCACCAGTACTTAGCATTTATTATGCACTTTTGGGCTCCTAGGCTTAGCCAAGAAATAGCAGTCTGTGTTGTGTTGGTTTTTTCTAAGCACTCAGCCAAGAGGGCCATAAAGAAAAGCTTTCTCCTCCAATATAGCCCCCTTGCCCAAAATTTCTGCAAAAATGGAGAGTAATTTATTCCAAGAGCAGTGTGACTTAGATTTCCTAGTCATTATGTTTGAGACACTTTAGGAACCAAGATCAAAAGATTTGTAGTAAAAACCAGGGGTGGGGGGCGCCTGGGTGGCTCAGTTGGTTGAGCAACTGCCTTTGGCTCAGGTCATGATCCTGGAGACCCGGGATCAGGTCCCACATCGGGCTCCCTGCTCGGCAGAAAGCCTACTTCTCCCTCTCTCACTCCCCCTACTTGTGTTCCCTCTCTCGCTGTGTTTCTCTCTGTCAAATAAATAAAAACATCTTTAAAAAACAAAACAAAACAAAACAAAAACAGGGGTGGGAAAGAGGTAAAAAGATCTCAACTCACAAATTATATAATCATAAAGCTCAAAAGAATCATGGGTGAAACTACTGTAAACAATTAAAGAATTTAGTAAAGTGGCCAAGTAGAAAATTCATATGCTATGCCAGCTCTTAAGCTATTGTCCTTCAGCTACAAATCCACCTGTGTATACTGAGCTTTGTGATGCAGAAATGGGATTCTGCAAACCCAATTTCAGTTTTGTCAGCTGAATGAATAATATATTCATCATGAGGAACCCTTGTGGGCTATGTAAACCTGTGAGATCTCATTATTCAGTGTCCAATACCACAGACAGGGCAGGTCTTTTCTCCCTATGTGGTGTTAACATCAGGGGACCCTGGAGGGAGATAGCACAGCTGAGAGGAAAGGAAGGATTCCTTCCTCCGTTGGTTCCCTACCTACTTCTGGTTCCTGTCACGGTCTTCCAGCAATAACCCTTCACTCCAGCAGTGGCAGTGGGGTCTAGTTTGCAGTTTCTCTAAGAATTGTGGACCCACACTATAACCTCCAAAGACACCAGCTTCAGCCAGCCAGTGTCCTCCCCTGAGAGGTCTCCTTCCCACGGGCTCTTCCCTTAAGCTTGGAGAGGCAAGCACTAATGAGGCAGTCTCCTTCTGAAAGTCCAGGCACCTCCCCAAACTTATAGATTTAATAACTCCATCCTTTTTATAAAGCCTCATGTGTGAGAGCTGTTGTCTGTAGTTTTTTCCCTGTGATACCTTGCTTTTCTCTTTTCACCTTTCCAGTTACCCAGTTAACACCTCATTGAACTTAACAATTATTTGTATTAAATAATCTCTCTTAAAACATTTGGTACTAGGGGCACCTGGGTGGCTTAGTTGTTAAGCATCTGCCTTCAGCTCAGGTCATGATCCCAGGATCCTGGGATACCTACATTGGGCTCCCTGCTCAGCGGGAAGCCTGCTTCTCCCTCTCCCTCTCCTCTGCCTGCTTGTGTTCCCTCTCTCACTGTCTCTCTCTCTCTTTCTCTGTTAAATAAATAAATAAATAAAATCTTTTTTAAAAAGTATATTTGGTACTATTTTTGTCTCCTGGATGGGACCCTGATTAATACATGCAGAAAGCAACAGACTTCACATATATAATATAACCAATTTGAAGGTATATGGGAAGAGAAGAGCAAAAGGGGAAAAAGTAAGATAAATATTAAACTAACAAGAAATGTGAATAACCTATATGAGGAAACCCATGAAATTCTCCTAAAAACACAAAAATAGTTTGAACCAAGAGAAAGACACATGCTCTTAGATAGGAAAACTCAGTACCATAAGGATGCATATTGTGATCCCAATTAAGATCCAGTTGGGTTCTATTTTTTTTTTTTTGAGCAAAACAAATTGATAATAAAGCCTATACAAAAGAATTTTAAAAAAAAGCATATCAAGAAAGCTCTAAAAAACAAAGAATAATGGGGAGGTGGGGCTAGATCTATTAGTTATTAAAGAATATATTCAAATAAAACAGTTTGCTCTGACATCACTTAGACAGGCAGGCAGACCAATGATCCAGAACAGAAAGCCCCCCAAATCAACCTAAACATATATGATAAAGACAGCATCGCAAATAAATGAGAAAAGATAGAGTTTAAATAAATTATGTTGAAACTACTGGATGACCATGTGGAAGAAAAATAGATTCATTTCTCATATCATCCTTCAGGAGAAAGTTTAAATGGAGTAGAGATTAAAAAGTTCTTAAAAATAAGTGAGGAAAATCTGTCCTAGCTATGACTCAAAATCTAAAAGCAATAAAATAGAAGATATAGAAATTTGAAGACATTAAAAAAAACCTCTTATATAGCAAAAAAAGAGAAAAGAAATCCATAAAGTAAAGAAAATGGCAAACAGGGAAAACTATTGTGCTATCAGAGACAAAAGACAAATATTCCAGATATACAAAAACTCCTAAGATTAAGAAGAAAAACATTAAAAACCAAATTTAAAATAAGCAAAATTTATAAACTGGTAATTCAAAAAATTCAATGGCCCTTAATTTAAAAGATACTCAACTTTTTTTCAAAACTTGAGCAAATAAAACTGCATATATATGACAAAAGAGTCAAATTAAAATATAAAAAAAATTCCTAAAATTATTAAAAGAGAAACAATGCGCAAAAAAAAACCCTTAATAGCATTTCATAAAAGAAGATATTCAAATGACCATGAAAAGTATTTAACATCATTAGTCATTAAGGTAATGCAATTATGAATCAGAATGAAACAAGACTAGATACCCGCCAGAATGGCTAATATTTTAAAACCAGTAATCATTGTTAGCAAGAATATGGATCGCTCAGCGCTCCCATAGGCAGCGGATGAGGTATAAATTGGAACAACTATGGTGGAAACTATTTAGCAGTGTCAGCTAAAGCTAAACCCATGCCGATCTCATGACCCAGAAATTCTACTTCTAAAAAAATTTCCAAGAGAAGTAAGTGCATATGTCCTAAAATATTCATACCAGTGTTATTAAAAAAAAAATTTAAGCTGGAAATGATCCAAATGCCCATCAACACAGTAAATATGTCATAATTTATTTACCCACCCAGTGAAATACTACAGCAATAGGAATTAACCAACATACCACAACAGAAATCACATGGATATATCTCACCGATGTTATGTTGAGTTAAAACAGACAGAAATAAGACAATGCATGCTGTGTGATTGGTTTATTTAAGGAAAGATTTTTATGTGCTAGAAATCAGAATGCTAGCTACTTCTAGCAGCCATGTGGATTGAGAAAGAGCAGAAAGGAGCCTTCTGGGTTCAGGAAGTATTTCATATCTTGATGATGATGGTAGTTACACCGATGTGGTTGTAAATAGAAATATATCAAAATTTTCAGTTAAAATTAGCTTACTGTACATATGTTGCATGTTAGACCCCAATAAATTTCAAGAATACAGAAAAAAGTAAACTAAAATACCATCTCTCAATTATTAAATTGGCAAAAATCAATAAATTTGACAACACTCTCTGTTGGTAGGGTTAAGGTGAAATGGGCATCATACATTGTTAGTACAACTCTGGCAAAGCCTAGCAAAATCATATATGTGTCTCTCCTTTCACACAGCAATTGTACTTCTAGGAATCATTATTGTCAAAAAATACAAAATGATGTATATGTAAAGACATTTACTGGGGCATTTTTCATAATGACAAGAGATTAGAAGGAAGACCAATGTTCATCAACTGAGGGCTTATAGTTAAATAATGAAACTTCCATATGAGGAAGGATCATGCAGTATAAAAATGGATGTAGGACACTCTCCTGGTCATATCCTTCAGTGACAAAAGGTGCAGAAGACTCCTTAGGGTGATTAAAAGGGCCAGGGGAGGGGGATGGTGATTGAAAGATAGTTACATATTCTTCGGCACTTCTTTTGTTCAGAGTTGGAATTTACTTTCCTTCCTTTGAAATCTGGGCTGGCTTGCAACTACTCTAGCCAATAGAACATGATGATAATAAGACTAAATCAGTCAAAGCCTAGCCTTTGAAAGGACTGGCACCTTCCACTTTACTCTCTTAAAATCCTAAGCCACCATAAAAGTTCTACTTCCCTTTCAGTGAGAATACCCCAGAAGAAGGTCCTGAAACTACTTGGAGAAGAAGGGGAGTCCAACTGAACGCAGATTTCTAGCACTCTTGCCAAGGCACCAAGCATGTATGTGAGCTATCTTAGATTTTCCTGGCCTGCCCACATGAATATCATTACTACCACACAAAGCAAAAGAATCATATACAATGCTAAGATGCATATTTTCTTTTAAAATTGTTACATGTATTTTGTAGTAAATTATCCATTTGACATCATTAATAATCTAAATATTGAATATAAAAGAAAAATGCTTTAAGGTTAAATGTGAATGGAGGATGTAAGTATGTGTTCATATGTTTTCTGTTTCTAAAAACATATATTTCCTAGTTCTAACTACTAAAAAGGTCTAGGAGCAATCACACTACCAGGTATACCCAAAAAATACAGAAATACTAATTGACAGGGATACATGCTTCCTGATGTTTATAGCATCATTATCTATAATAGCCAAATTATGGAACCAGCCCGTGTCCACTGATTGATGAATGGATAAAGAAGATGTGAGATATATATATATATAATATTAATATATAAGTATATATATAATATTACTCAGCCATAAGAAAGAACAAAATCTTGCCATTTGCACAACACAGCTGGAGCTTGAGACTTATCAAAATAAGTCAGTCTGAGAAAGACAAATACCATATTATTTCACTCATGTAGAATTTAAAAAACAAAACAGATGAGCAAAGGGGGGGGAAAGAGAGAGAGAGAAAGAGATAAAGAGAGGCAAACCAAGAAATGGACCCTTAACTATAAAGAACAAACTCTTGGTTACCAAGAAATAGATGGGGGAAGGGATGGGTGAAACAGGTGTTGGGATTAAGGAGGGCACTTGTGATGAGCACCGGGTTATGTATGCAAGTGTGGCATCACCATATTATATTTGAAACTAATAATACTGTATGTTAACTAACCGGAATTTAAATAAAAACTTTAAAAAATAATAAATTAACAAATAAATAAAAGGTCTAGAAGCAATGAAAAGCCAGCAACAATGAGCAACCCTAGTGCACAGACTGGGCTGTCCAGGTTCCCCACAGAAAAGCACCAAGACTCTTGCTGGGAATGACTGATTCTGAGTTTGGGGTTGGAAATACACAAGAGGAGCCCGAGGCAGCTTGTACCAGAAGGCAGGGAAGCCTCCAAAGATAGGCAGGGTCATGCCCAAAGGTCACAGGAGCCAAATCACAGGCACACACCGCCCTAAGCTGCTGTCACGTGAGAAAACAAATAATAATGACTGCAGGGGAGGGAAGCCTATCAAACATCCAAAAACTCATGAGATCATTCTGACCCTAAAAAAATTTAAAATCTCATTCATCACCACTGGAGGTTGCTAAGGCACCAACTTATTACTCAAAATCTGGTAAAGTGAAAAGATCAAACATTTACTCTGCCTTTTCCTGTATAAATTCTATTTCAGAGTAATGAAAAGAGGAAAAGTTTTTTTACACACAAAAAAGTCCTAGGTAATAAAAGCAGAAGGAGGGTTGGAATTAGATGATCACCATTTGGCAACCCCACCAAAAGAATGGATTTAAGCAATAACTATGAATGGATGCAAAAATTCATCAGCTTAAAGTTTGATGGGGAACATTATAATGGAGCGATCAGGCTGACAGCACCCTAACACAAAAACCTATCTCTGCAACATTAAAAGAGGGAGAACCGGGGCGCCTGGGTGGCTCAGTTGGTTAAGCGACTGCCTTAGGTTCAGGTCATGATCCCAGAGAGATCCCACATCATGCTCTCTGCTCAGCGGGAAGCCTGCTTCTCCCTCTCTCATTCCCTCTGCTTGTGTTCCCTCTCTAGCTGTGTTTCTCTCTGTCAAATAGATAAAATCTTTAAAAAAACAAAAAAAAAAGAGGGAGAACCACACATGACGTGCCTCGTAATGTGTTACAATACAGAACACATGGCTCCATCTACAAACCTCTGAAATGCTTATATCTAAAACAAAAAAAGAAGAATCTAAATCTGCTCCATCTCTAGATATAGCTGCAAGATCAGAAGGAACACCAGGAATAGAGTAGCAAGCTAAATAACACGAGAATGTAATCAATCAAATCAAATGTAGAGTATTCTGCAAGCAAATGTTCTAGTACCTCCAGCAAATAAAATGGCATTTCAAAAATGGAAATAATTTTTTATTTTATTTTAAAAATAAAAATCAAATGCAATGATATGTAGACCTTTTGTAGAGCCTATACAACTAATGGGAAGGGAGGAAGGAAGGAAGGAAGGAAGGAGCTCTGAGTTTGTTTCTTAGTTAAAAAGGTAAAACTTAAGCATTCACCTACCCTATGACTCAGACATTACATGCTCAGTTATTGAGCCCAGAGAAATGAAAACATATCTCCACAAAAGCTGTGTATAAGAAAGTTCATGGTCATTTTGTTCATAACAGCCAAAGAGTGGAAGGGAGAGGGAGGGAAATCCCCATCAACAGGAAAATAGATAAATTGTGGTATATTCACATAATGGAATACTAGTTCTGAACAACAGGAATAAACTATTATATACAGAAAATATATAGATCTTACAGATATCATGCTAAATGAAAGAATCCAAACACAAAAGATATTGCATGATTCCCTTTATATGAAGTTCTAAGAGGTAAAACTAATTTATGGTGAAAAGGGTAAGAAAAGTGATTGTCTCTGGAGGGGAGGTTGACTGCAGAAGGGTAGGACGGTGCTTTCTAAGGTGATGGAAATGTTCTACATCTTGATAGGGATGTGCATTAGAAGAGAGGACACAATCTGCCAGAACTTATACAAACATAAGGTCTGCACCTGTCATTCTAGGTAAATTTTGCCTTAGAAAAAAGAACTATAAACAAATACTGAACTCTAGCCAACAGGTTTTCTTTCCAGAGTGATAGACATTAACAATTCTGAAACCACTTTCTGTATATTATAGGCTTGAGCAAATAAGTAAATCTACTGAGGGCCAGTTTTCTCAGTATTGAAGAATGAAGATACAATTGTGGGACAGGAAACAACCAGAATGTTCTTAGTTGGAACTAGAGGCATCTGTATCAATTTATACTTGTTAATACAGCTTTTAATAATTTTAGCTTTATAAATAAAAGTACATATGTATATATATGTATTTCTTGTCTCTGTCCACTAAGACAGCAAAGAAGCAATGATAAGACAGTGGCTGTAAGCACATCTAGCACCCAGAGCTTGGTTTCTAAATACTCTTTTCCACTAGAAAGAATAAGAACTTGAAAAAACTGATTCCAGAGCTGAAACAGAGAAAATATAGGGGAGCCTATAACACCGTGTTGCATCAGAAACTAAGGAAGTTCTGGGGGTGCCTGGGTGGCTCACTCAGTTAAGCATCTACCGTTGGCTCGGGTCATAATCCCAGGATCCCAGAATCAAGTCCAACATCCAGCTCCCTGCTCAGCAGAGAGTCTGCTTCTCCCTCTCTCTCTGCCCCTCCCCATGCTCCTGCTTCTGCACTCTCTCTCTCTCTCTCTCTCTCTCTCTCTAAATCTTTAATTTAAAAAAAAAGAGGGGTGTCTGGGTGGCTCAGTTGGTTAAGCGACTGCCTTCGGCTCAGGTCATGATCCCGAAGACCTGGGATTGAGCCCCACATTGGGCTCTCTGCTCGGCGGGAAGCCTGCTTCTCTCCCTCTCTCACTCCCCCTGCTTGTGTTCCCTCTCTAGCTGTTTCTCTCTGTCAAATAAAGAAAATCTTTTTTAAGAAAGAAAGGAAGGAAGGAAGGAAGGAAGGAAGGAAGGAAGGAAGGAAGGAAGGAAGGAAAGAAAAAAGAAAGAAAGAAAGAAAGAAAGAAAGAAAGAAAGAAAGAAAGAAAGAAAGAAAGAAAGAAAACTAAGAAAGTTCTCAAAGAACCAAGATCTCCCTACCAATTACTTATTAACTGTATGATGGAGATTCCTGGAGACACTATCTTAACCAAAAGATCTGAGCTGACCTCACCAAGACCTTCCTGATATGATGCACTGAGACCAACATCACAGCTTTGGTCTATTACTGTCAAGGAGGCATAACTTAAAGCATAAGAAAACTTCAGACAAACCCACATGGAGACATTCCACAATGCAACTGACCTGTACCCTTAAAAATAATGATGAGGTCAAGAAAGACAAAGAAAGACTGAAGAACTTTTCCATACAAAAAAAGACTACAGAGACATAATTAAATGTGTGATCCGGGATGGGAGCTGGACTGGGAAAAAACAGGTAACCATAAAAAGAGCTATTAGGGGGCGCCTGGGTGGCTCAGTGGGTTAAAGCCTCTGCCTTCAGCTCAGGTCATGATCTCAGGGTCCTGGGATCCAGGCCCACATCGGGCTCTCTGCTCAGCAGGGAGCCTGCTTCCTCCTCTCTCTGCCTGCCTCTCTGCCTACTTGTGATCGCTCTCTCTGTCAAATAAGTAAATAAAATCTTTAAAAAAAGAAAGAAAGAAAGAAAGAGCCAAATTTAAAAAAAAAAAAAGAGCTATTAGGAAAACTGCCATATTTTGTATGTGGGCTGAGGATAGATAATAGTATTATATCAGTGGTAAATTTCCGACTCTTGATAATTATACTGCAGTTATATAAGAAAATGTTTTTGCCCGTAGGAAATGCATGCTGGAGTGTTTACAAGTAAAGGGATATGATCTCCAATATACTCTCACATAATTCAGAAAATATGTATGTAAATAGTAAATCAAATAAAACGGAAGCATTTGGTGAATTCAGGCAAAAGGTATATGAGAGTTCCTTGTGCTATTCTTGCAACTGATCAGTCTTCAATTATATTTTTTAAATAACAAACCAAAAAATAATTATTTGATAAATCAGAAAAATGAGTATGGACAGAATTAGATGATATTAACCAATTCCTGGTAATTCAGAGTGGTGTGATAATGAAGTACTATGTTGTTTGTTGTTTAAGCTTTTGCTAGTTAGAAACATATATTGAATTATTTGTGGGTGACATGACATGATGTCTGAAATTTGCTTTAAAATAGTCCAGGAAAAACATAAGGTATGGGGATAGAGAAAAGAAGAATGGCTAAACACTGATAACAGATAAATCTGGGTGACGGGCACAGGGAGCTTCAATATATCTTTCTCTTTCTTGTTGCCAATAATTGAAATTTTCCATTTAAAAAATAAATAGGTTGCCAGATACATAAGGAAAGAATTGTCCAAGTAATGGAAAAGGAACATTGTGCCCAGGTCCCAGCTCCTACACTGTGATGGCCTCAGCAGGAGCCTGGACATAGTGACATTCATCTGATCACGTCTGCAGTCATCTGCACAATGAGGCTAATGAAGTAGTCTCAGTCAGCCTCACTGTCAGGGCTCTTCTGAGGGACAGTGAGGATGGTTTTCCTTGTCAACTGAGCAAGAAGGACCTGGCTGCCCTCTCCCCTGCCATTTAGCCCAGCCAGGTGGGTTCTTCCCCACTAGGTGGGTTCTTTTCAGCCAGGTGTATTCTCCTTAGCCAGGTGGGTTCTGTCCTGCCAGGTGTGTTTTGACCAGCCAGGTGGGTTCTCCTCAGCCCAGTGGGTTCTCCTCAGCCCAGTGGGTTCTGTCCCACCAGGTGAGTTCTGACAGGTCATGTGGGTTCTCTTCAGCCAAGGGGGTTCTCCTCAGCCAGGTGGTTTCTGCCCAGCCAGGTGAGTTCTCCCCATCCAGGTGGGTTCTCCTCATCCAAGTGGGTTCTCCTTAGCCACGTGGGTCCTGCCCCACCAGGTGTGTTCTGACCAGCCAGGTGGGTTCTCCATAGCCAAATGACTTCTTCCCAGCCAGGTGGTTTCTCCTCAGCCAGGTGGGTTCTCCATAGCCAGGTGGGTTCTCCTCAGCCAGGTGGGTTCTCCTCAGCCAGGTGGGTTCTCCTCAGCCAGGTGGGTTCTCCTCAGCCAGGTGGGTTCTCCTCAGCCAGGTGGGTTCTCCTCAGCCGGGTGGGTTCTCCTCAGCCGGGTGGGTTCTCCATCGCCAGGTGGGTTCTTCCCAGCCAGGTGGGTTCTCCTCAGCCAAATGGGTTCTCCTTAGCCAGATGGGTTCTCCTCATCCAGGTAGGTTCTGTCCATCCAGGTAGATTCTTCTCATCCAAGTGGGTTCTCCTCATCCAGGTGGGTTCTCCTCACCCAGGTGGGTTCTCCTCGTCCAGGTGGGTTCTCCTCATCCAGGTGGGTTCTCCTCACCCAGGTGGGTTCTCCTCATCCAGGTGGGTTCTCCTCAGACAGGTGGGTGCTCCTCAGACAGGTGGACACCACTGCCAGCTGAGCCGTGATCTTCACAGTCCCTGTAGGAGGACCACATCCTGCACATGCACATTTTGCTTTTCCAAGTACTTGGCAGCAACAGATGTGGGGTGGAAAGCAGGAGGGGAAGCTTTGATAAGCCTGCCTTCTTTATGGAGAAAATAAATATATCAAAGGTGATTTTTCTCTCTCAGGAAGAAATTAATTTCTAAGTGAAATCATGAGTTTCCTGATAGTCATTTGCAAGACTTGGGACATGTCCCTCTCTTGGCAAGTGTCTTCCACGGGCTAATGAACCTGCTCTGTCACATCCGCAGATTAACGCAGCCTTACACCTCTTTCCCTGGTGGAGCGGCCCTTGTGATCATTGAGCCCTTCTATGTGCTTCTCCATCTGGGAAATGGAAAAAGATGCCCAAATGAAAGTGAGGTTCTGGGACCACCGGCAGGGTACACATGGCTGTCTTGCAAGAAAGTTCTTTCAAATGGTGTCAGGAAGAGGGGCAGGTTATTTTGAGGACCACCAACTTTTCTGTGCCTGAATGGGTCATTCTCAGGGCAGCTTTAGATGTATGCAATTGTGAGGCTCCGTGATTTTTAGCAGGGGAAGGAGAGGCTCCCAGAAGGCCTCCTTGGAGAATTAGATTCACTTGGGTGACTAGATGTCTTACTGATTTGTATCTCATCACTAGCTACATTTCAGACTGCTTCTGGCCCAGCCACTGAGGCAACATACAGTGAAGGGCAGAGGGGGCTGAGTGGCTCTCAGGCAGAAGCTGCAGCTCCCCACAGAAAAAGGTGAAACAAAAGAGCTGTGTCCATAATGAAAATGATGATCATGCATCATTCACTAAGGGTTAAGAGTTTGAAATGTGTTATTCACTTAACTTGTCTTTAAAAAGTTACTACTGTTATATTTATTTTTCAAATAGTTAGATGGGTTTATTACCTTCAAATGAGTTCTGAAACTGGAGATCGTGTGAGTTCCAGAAGCCACAAAATAGGTGAGGAATCCAGATTTGAACCCAGAACAAGTTTGAGTCTTGAGTCCTCACACTTAATCTCCATACCATACTACTATCGGTTCCCAGGAACCGAAGCCCAAATTGAACGGCAACTTCCCAGAGGATCATGGCTCCAGGAATGGAGGACTCAGTCAAGGGGAGTCAGAGATTCTGAGGTAGGAAAGGTACCCCTGGGCCCAGGGCACAAGGCTGACCTACAGTCACATAGCAGGCCACCAGGCAAAAAGTCAGGGAGGTAGAGATGAGGAAGTCTACCCTTGGGGGACAGACTTTCAGAGCAGCCAGTGAACCATACAGTTGATTTTCTGAAGCTGAGGAGAGAAGACTTGGCCATAAGGCGATTAAACATCCATTGGGGCCACTCTGGGTGGGGCTGGTTGAATTCAGTTGACAACTGGAAAAAGGGATAATCTCTGAGGGCAAAAGCCATCACAGAAGGCTTCCTGGAAGAGAGAACTCATCCAGCTCAACCCTGAGGGCAGAAACAATTAGAACAGAGAAGAGGAAGAGATGCCTTCAAATGGTCTTGACAGACAAACAGAAAAGATTCCTTAGTATGTCCTCTTCTGGCACCGAGTGAGTTTCTGATTTTCCTTCTCTCTCAAAACAAGACCTCTGGATTTGGGGCTCTTTTGAGGAAAGACCACTATACGAGGTACATAGTAATACTCTGATTTCTCTTGAGATCACATAAATCTTTCACATTTTATCAGGTACAGAGCGTTTCTGTAGCTCCGAGAGAGCAACTCTGTGAGTGTGAGCACTTTGTCTAAGAAAAAACACTCAGCTTCAAATCCAGGTTTCAGAGACATTAACCCCTGCCTCTGGGGGCACAGGGTCAGAGAAGGCCACTTGTTGATGGATTTGAAGAGGCTCATTGCGGCAGGAGGAGGACATTCCAAATCTTGCAGTTTCATCTCATTTGTTGATGACACCAAGTGTTAAGATTAGCACTTCTGCTACTGGGTGGGAGCTGGGTGCTGGGCAAAGTGGCAGCCACAGAAGACAGTGAGTCATTCCTTAATGCATCCGCTCATTCATCAAATATGTATCGAGCATCAACTGCATGCCAGGCTGTGCTAGCTTCACCGACAGCCCAGTTCCTAGCAGACACATCCCTGTGCTGGGCCAGTGTGCAGTTGGGATGGGGGCTCCAAGAGATTGCTTTAATGGTGGTGCAGACATAGAACCACATTGTGGACGGGGTGCTGGGGGGTGCAGAGCACAGGGAGGGAGGCTGCTGCAGTTGGGACGGGGGCTCCGACCCAACCTGGGAAGTAACAAAACACTTTCCTGGGAAGTAACACCTCGGCTATAAAAGACGAGTAGGAGTTAGCATTCCAGGAAAAGCAGGCAACCAGGGTCAAGGCCCGGAGGCAGGAGGGAGCTACGTGAGGCCTGTGGAACAGGAGAGAGGAGCCTTGAGGTGACAGTGGGGAGGCAGGACTGGACAGTGGAGGGCCTAAGGCTCAGGGGCCTTAATGCGAGGGGCATGAGAAGCCACTCAGGGGTTTGAAGTTTGTTGTGGCTGAAATAGAGCTGTGTTTTAAAATGCAAGTTCGACTGCTTTGTACATAATGAATCAGATGGGAACAAGAGTGGAAACAGAAAATAGAAAACAAGTGCAGTAGAACATGTGGGACGTGAGAGTGACTTCCGTTCCAGAGATGGCCATGGACACAAATGTTGATGGATTCAAGAGGCAAAGGAGGCCTGGGCAACAGAACACTGCCCGGCAGGAGAACAGATGGCACACAACACTCCTGGTCTTTCAAACCCCACGGGGGGCTTGCCTCACAGAGGAGAAACTCTCAGCCCGAGAGGTGACCTGAGCTGCCCAAGATTGCTCAGCCAGGAACAGAGCCCAGCTCTCCACACCTGGGCCCAGAAATCACCTCCCTCCCAGCAGAACTCCTCCGAGGAGAGGAGAGAGGTTAGCGCCATCCCCAAAATGCCTCTCGGGGCTTAGTTTAGCTTCCTCACAAAACCAAAACCAGACCCATGGTCTAGAGATGCCTTTCACACTCTGTAGTCAAATCCCGTCCTGGACACATCCCACGCACCAGCAGTCCTTGTAAATCCGGCTTCCCCGGATGCCCATGGGTGGGTAATTTATGAAGTCCCACAGAGTTAGTTGTTCCCTCTTGCTGTCATAACGGATTACTATGAACTTAGTGACCTAAAATAATGCAAATGTACCTTCTCAACTTCTAGAGGTCAGAGGTCTGAAGTCAGTTTCAGTGGGCTAAAGTCAAGGTGCCGGCAGGGCTGGCTCCTTCTGGAGGCTCTAGGGGAAAATCTACTCCCACTTGAGCAGGCAAGCCTATGTCCCTTGGCTCCTGGCTTCTTCCTCCAGCTTCGAAGCCAGCAGCACAGAACATTGCTTCCATTTTCACTTTGTCTCTGTGTTCAAATCCCCCTCTGCTTCCCTCTTATAAGGACATTTGTGATTGCATTTGGGGTCCATCTGGCTAATCTCATCAAAAGATCCCCAGCTTAATCACATTTACAAAGTCCCTTTTACCATATAAAGTAACATCCACAGATTCTAGGGATTGGGACCTGGATACCTTTCTGGGCCATTATTCAGCCTACGACAGCTTATCCACAAGGAGGGGAACACAGGGCTCAAAACCCTCCAGACAACCTTCTTACGACAACTGGGTTCATATTAAAATTCCTGCATCCACTGAAGCCCACGAAGGCTAAGCATTTGCTTTGTACAATTGAAGCAAGCCTATCAGGTTGGACTGAGTGTTCAGGTCATGTAGTCTCTACATCCCTATTCTGTCCCAGGTAGCCATACAAGAAATAGAAGCTCCTGAGCAACATCTAGGGGCCTCTGCTGGTAAAAGCTTGAGCTAAAGTAGCCCCACTCCTCCTCACTCACACACACACACACACACACACACACACACACACACACACACACACACACTAACAAAGAAATTCTGGAAATCTGTAAGTTTAATTTTCACAAACCGCACAATGAAAATGTATACATTCGAGTGGTTGGGGCCGTATCACATTCAGAATCCATCACACTTAGTTAGAGTCAGACCCTTACCTAAAACAGTTATGAATTCAATCAATCAAATAAAACAGTTATGTACACTGGGAGAAAAAAAGAGCCCAATAGAAAAAAATGAGAAAAGACTTGAGCAGAGCTCAAAAAAAGGGCAGGAATAGGGCTCTATCTCACTACTCATCAGGGAGAGGCAAATTAAATTCACAAGGTAATAAGACACACACACCATCCAAAGGTCTAAGCAAAAAAGAGAGATAATTAAAATAAGGTGATAGTACGGTGTGGCAAAAGAGGAACTTTCACACAGTTTGCAGGGGAACATTAGTCTAACCACTTTGGAAAACTAATGGCTGTATCAGCTAAAGCTGAACACGTCCATACCATGTGACCCAATAATTCACATAGAAATATGCATATGTTGTTCAAAAAGATATGCATTCGAATATTCATAACAGCATGTTTATTTTTTAGGAAATTCACAATGATATGAGGAATTTGAGAGGCAGGGTGGGGGGGGCTTGTGGCGGGTAGGGAGGGAAAAAATGAAATAAGATGGGACCAGGGAGGGAGATAAACCGTAAGAGACTCTTAATCTCAGGAAACAAACTGAGGGTTGCTGGGGTGTGAGGGGGGTGGGGAGGGATAGGGTGGCCGGGTTATTAAATAAATAAATAAATAAATAAATAGAAATTTATGATGATTTTTTAAAATTGAGGTGTGTTTGACATATATTGTATTTCTCTCAAGTGTACAACACTGATTCAACATTTATATAAAAAAGGAAGTGATCGCCATGGTCAATCTCGCTCCCATCTGTCACCATAAACAGCTCTTAAAAGCTCACCACACTCCGTCTGTTGTACATGGCCCTCTGCACATCTTATTTATTTAGATACACTTTTAAATGAAGATGGGAACAGGCAGTACACAGTACAGGGAAGACTGGTTTGAACATCTCTGCATGCCTCTGGGTACTACACCACAGAGAGCTAGAAGAGCTATGGTGGCTGCAGACACAATCTGGGTTATACCAGCCCCTCTGGACCAGAATGAACACTTGCTGAGGAAGCACCCCAACCCTACCTCCCACAGAAAACAGCCACTTACAGGGTGTGGGTAGGACTCTACAACTGGGGCCCAAACATCTACAGCACAGGCTCCCTGAGGCCTGGAACCCAGGCTCTAAGCAAAAGCACAGGCTCCTGTTCCCTCCACTTCTCCTCGGGAGTCACCCGGGGGCTCTGCTCTCTTGCCCTCCCAGGAAGGCAGGAGCTTTCACTTCACGTTCAAAACAGCCTTACTTGTATATATGGATCATACCTTCTTTGTCCATTCGTCTATTGAAGGGCATCTTGGCTTGAGCCCAGTGGTGGGTATTGAGGGCACATATTGCATGGAGCACTGGGTGTGGTACATAAACAATGAGTCTTGGAACACTGAAAAAATAAAACAAAATAAATTATTTTTAAAAACAACCCACCAAACAAAAAGAAACCAGCCTTACTTGAGCTCCATGGGGCCAGCATATTCCAGCATATTCCAAAGCCCCTTTAAAATTTCCTGAGGCAGAGTGTCCTCAGCATTCCAATGTTCAACCATTTTACACAGAAACCTATATCAGGAGCCTGGAAATATTCACCCTGAGCACCATTACTTTTTACTTTTATTAAATGGTGGTAGAATATACGTAACATAAAATTGGCTTATGTTACCCATTTTTATATCTTTAAGATTTTATTTATCTATTTGACAGAGAGAGATGCAGTGAGAGAGGGAACACAAGCAAGGGGAGTGGGAGAGAGACAAGCAGGCTTCCCGCTGAACAGGAAGCCCAAGGCGGGGCTCAATCCCAGGACCTGATCATGACCTGAGCTGAAGGCAGATGCTTAACGACTAAGCCACCCAGGCGCCCCAGTTATCCATTTTTAAATGCACAATTCAGTGGCATGAAACACCTTCACATTATTGTGCAACTCTTGGCACCATTCATCTCCAGAACATTTTCCCATCTTCCCAAACTGAAATTCCAAACCCATCCAACACTAGCTCCCCACTCCTTCCTCCCCTAGCCTCTGGCAGCCACCATTCTACTTCCAGATCTATGAATTTGACTACTTCTGGCGGCTCACATAAATGGAAAGCATACAGTATTCATCCTTTCATGACTGGTTCTCTTTGCTCAGCACAATGTCTTAAAGGTTCATCCATGTCATGTGTCAGACTCTCCTTCCTTTTTATGGCTGAATAATATTTCATTTTATGTATCTGCTACACTGTCTTTATCCACTCACCCATAAATGGACACGGGTTGCTTCCACCTTCCCATCATCAAAAGGGTTCTAATTTCTTCACCCTCCAGCCAATTCTTGTTATTTTTGGTTTTAACATTATCATCATCATCTTAATGAGTGTGAAGTTGTATCTCATTATAGTTCTGATTTGCATTTCCCTAACGATTACTGATGTTTAACATTTTTATGCACTCATTGGCTATTTGTCTATCTTCTTTGATGAAATGTCTATTCAAGCCTTTTGTCCATCTTTTATTTGAGTTGTCTGTTTTTTTTAATCATTGAGCTGTAGGCAGTCTTTATATATTCTGGATATTTAGATATTAACCTCTTACCAGATATATAATTTGCAAATATTTTCTTCCATCCCATGTGTTACCTTTTAACACTGTTTGTAGTGTCCTTTGATACCCCAAAGTTTTAATTTACTCCAATTTATCTAAGCTTTCTCCTGCTGCCTATGCTTTGAGGGTTATATTCAAGAAATCACTGTCAAATCCACTGTTCTTACGTTTTTCCCCCTATATTTTCTTCAAAGTGTCCTATAGTTTTAGCTCTTATATTTAGATCTTTAATCCACTTTGAATTAATTTTTGCAAATAATGTAAGGTTAGAGTCCAGCTCAATTCTTTTCAATGTGGATATCTAGTGCTGCCAACAGCATTTGTTGAAAGACTATCATGGGGCACTTGGGTGGCTCAGTTGATCCCAGAGTTCTGGGATCAAGCCCTGCATCGGGTTCCCTGCCTGGTGGGAAGCCTGCTTCTCCCTCTCTCACTCCTCCTGCTTGTGTACCCTCTCCAGCTGTGTTTCTCTCCATCAAATAAATAAATAAATAAATAAATAAATAAATAAATAAATAAATAAATAAAATCTTTTTAAAAAAAGGAAATGAAATGAAAAGACTATCATTTTCCCATTGAATAGTCTTGGCACTCTTGATCAAAATCATTTGACCATAGATGTAAAAGTTTGTTTCTGGGATTCTTATTCTAGTCCACTGCTCTATATGTCTGTCAACAGCACCATTTTTAATAGCCCCAAAATAGAAACTAACGTCCATCAATAACAGAATGAAGACACAAGTCATGAGATATTGGTACTGTGGAATACTATATAGCAACAAGAGTAAAAGATCTATAAACAATAACAACAACACAGCTCAATCTCACAAATGTTGAGCAAAACAAGCCAGACACAAAGGAATATTTAGTTTATGATTCCATTTACATAACACGTAAAAGCCAGAAAGTTTAGTTTATACTTCTAGAAGTCAGGATAGGCATTACTCTTGGGGAAGAGAAGCAGTAATGATGGGGAGGGGTATGGCAGGGGCAGGAGGAGCTTCTGAGATGTTAGCATTGCTACATTTCTTAATCTGAATGCTAGTTTCCTGGGCATGCTGAATTCGTAAAATCTATCAAACTGTCCATCTATAATTTGTGCATTTTTCTGAATGGGCATACTAGGTTATAGTAACGTTTTTTAATTGTTTTTATTATGGTCATTTAGCAAACATAAAATACATCATCAGTTTTTGATGTAGCATTCAGTGATTCATGAATTGTGTATCACACCCAGTGCCCATCACCACATGTGTCCTCCTTAATACCCATCCTGGTTACCCCATCCTCCCACTCTCTCCCTTCTAAAAAAAGTTTTTTAAATACAAAACATTCGATAGACATAAAGTCTAAAAAACATGACTTCCTCACAAGAGCCATTCTCATAGCTTGCCGGCCTATCCCTACCAGCTGACAGGCCAGAAAGTTCAGCCCATCAGAACTCAGCAATGCCAGAATGTCCCAATCACATATGTGGAGTGCTGGCCAGCTGAAAACAGCTTATAAAGTCCCCAGCATCCTCCACATTCATGTTCTGAGTTCATAAAGCTGATATAAACAAAGTGCATTATCCATGATCAGTGTCTAATAATAAAACAATAAGATTATACCTGTTGCTAATATGTCTATGACTAGGAGACAGCATGACAGGGGCAGACAATTAAATCAGGATATGCAATAAGTTAATCCTGGGAGACTCTGGAAGAATGAAATGTGCCTCATCTATGACTGTCACTGGGAGCCTTGTGAGTCACTCCAAAGCACCTCTGGCTTGCAGGAGCCGCAGGAGAGATGCTTTTCAACCTTTTTCATCCCTTTATACTGCTTTGCACCAGGCTCTCTCTCGTTGGCTCCCCTTACACCTTTCAGATAATTCCGTCCAACTCTTGTGAATATTTGCCACTCAGGTAGGGGACCACGATACAGAGCAAGCACTGGAGGGTAGGTACTCTGTAAGTCTGTTGACATAAAGGGAATGAGGGAGGAACCATCCCTCTGACAGGAGACTATGGAATAATCTGGAAGCCATCACTGTTCTCTAAACTCCAAATAGCTATAAAGACTGTCTCATTCCACCCAGATACAGGAATTTGAAAGCTGAGTTTAACAGGTGGCTTGGTGCATTCAGATTTTGTCTCTATACAAATTACTTAATATTTATCACAGATTTTTTTTCATTATTTTTGGTCTTTAAAAATATCTCACCAAATATTATTTATCTTATACAACTCAACACCAAAACAATAATAATAATTGATTTAAAAAATTCTCAGAAGACACAAATAGACATTTTTCCAAGAAAGACATATAGATGGCCAACAAATACATGAGAAGATGCTCAACATCACTCATTATCAGGGAAATACAAATCAAAACTACAGTGAGATATCCCCTTACATCTGTCAGAATGGGTAAAGCAAAAAACACAAGAAATAACAAATGTTGATGAGATGTAGAGCTCTCTGCACTGGTGGTGGGAATGGAAGCTGGGGCAGCCACTGTGAAAAACAGTGTGGAGGCTCCTCAAAAAATTAAAAATAGAATTACCACATGACCCAATGATCCCACTACTAAGTATTCATGCAGAGAAAACAAAAATACTAATTTGAAAAGAATACAGACCCTTGCTTATTGCAGCATTATTTATAATAGCCAGATATGGAAGGAGCCCAAGTGTCCATCGATAGATAAATGGATAAAGAAGTTCTGGTGCATATAGACAATGGGATATTTTTCCGCCATAAAAAGAATGAAGTCTTGCATGCAACAACATGGATGGAGCTAGAGAGTATAATGCTAAGAAAAATAAGTCAGAGAAAGAGGAATCCGCATGATTTCCCTCATATGTGGAATTTAAGAAACAAAACAAATGAACAAAGAAAAAAGAGACAAACACAAAAACCGACTCTTTAATATAAAGAACAAATTGATGGTTGCCAGAGGGGAAGTGGGGGGGTGGGTGAAATAGGGGATGCGGATGAAGAGTATACTTACCATGATCAGCACTCAATAATGGATAGAATTGTTGAATCATTATATTGTACACCTGACACTAATGTAACACTGTATGCTAATAAAATATTTTTTTAAATATTTTATTTATTTGTCAGAAAGAGAGCACAAGAAGTGTAGCCGCAGGCAGAGGGAGAAGCAGGTTCCCCACTGAGCAAGGAGTTCCATGCGGGACTCGATCCCAGGCTTCTGAGATCATGACCTGAGTGAAGGCAGACGCTTAGCCAATTGAGGCACCCAGGTGTTCCCAAAATATTTTTTTTAATTTTATATTCTGTATCTTGATCTTTGGGTCTTGACACCCCGTCCCGTTTTGCTCCTGAGGGAAGTCCCGGTGCTGCACTATTTTCACACTTGAAGCAAAAGTCACACTCGGGATAAGCGTCTTGTGAGAGCAGGCGGAGTGCTCTCAGGTCACAGCCAGTCTGTGCTTGGAACTTTCCAGCTCTCGTGTCCCCAAGCAGTGCAAATGCATTTGTTGGCAACTCCTCACCAGATTTGAATAGTGTTTCAGTGTTTAATTAAATTCTAAGAACACCTGTTTCATCAGCTTATAAATTCCAACTAAATTTTAAGAGGCTTCTGTTTGGCACGCAGAGTTTATATTCTAGGCTGTAACCACAGCAACATTTTTTCCTTGAACATCCATCCTTCGCTCCTGCCACACACACCACACGCTCATCTCCTGCCCCTGGTGAGAGCTCACCCTGGCTCTGCACGCTCCCATTCGGCTCTCTGGAGGCCAAACAACGGCAGGATAGCACTCCAGGCTGTGGGCTTTCCTTTTCTCGATGGTTCCCCTGAAGTGTGGAGCTTTGTACAAGAAAGCACAGCACACAAACTGACCCTCCTTCACCACCGCAAACCCAGTAACTAAAAGAGTTTTCCTCTGGTTCAGCCTCAACCAGCATGCAGTCAAAGCCTCAGGCCGGGGCCTGCCAGGTTTCTGCTTCTCTCTGAGCTCAGCCCCTGCTCTGTGAAGGGACTAACCCCCAACACGGTGTCCCTGAGGCCCTACTGCTAGGAAAGGGTGGAAGAGGGACTGGAAGCCGGGCCCTTCAGATTCCCACCTCAGTGACTTCTGTTTCTAGGGCCCCAAAATGACTCTGTTAAGGGATTCCTGGAGATAGGGTAATGAGCAAACGTCAAAAATGGCAGTGGCTAAGATTAAAAACAAAAACAACAACAACAACAAACTTAAAAGAAATAGCATCACCCCAATGAGAGCTTGATTGGGAGGATGGGAGAGGTGTCATTAAAAGGAACCTCCCTGAACCAGGAGGAGGGAGATAGGTCATAGGACAGCGATGACATTAGGCATGAGTCACGTACACTCTACACTGACTGGCCTAACTTCTCTGGGTCTGTTTCTGTTTTTAGAAAATGGGGGGAGGGGGAATCATTTCTAACCCACAGGCTTGATCAGTTAGAAGAATTAATTAAGGTAAAATGTTTGGACTAGGGTCTGATGTCTAGTTAGAGCTTGGTGAGTGTTAATTATTTCTGCTGTCTCAGGGCTGTTGTGTAATACTATAATAAGTGCTTCTGCCATGCCTTCCTCGGGAACTTCCCATCATCTCCAAGACAGGTTTCAAACTCCTGGCAGTCAGGGCCAGCATCACTGGTATCCCTGTGTACTTTTCTCCACAGCTTCAGTTTGCCTTCCCTCAGATTATCAGATCCCTCTGGGGTATCTTCCCCTGACCCGGACGTTAAGAGCATACCTGAGCTTATTACCACCTCCGTGGAGCTTTCCCTGACCACCCCAGCCTTCAGGAACCTCCCTCTCTTCTGCACTCCCACCTAAAAGTGCTGCCTGGTTTCCCTATGCGTGTGCCTCATCCCAAAGGACTCTTTGCCCTGCCTGTCCTTCTGCAGAAGGACCCAGACTGGGGACCGCCCCATGGCCTGTTCTCAGTGCCCAACTCAGTCCTACCAGGCCGACTGCTCATTCATTCCTGCCTATCTCAGGTCGTCTCCCCTGTGCTTTGCGCTAGAACCTGGGAAAACAGCATCAAGCAAACAGATGCAGAATCTGTCCTCGTGAAAGACGATAATAAACAGGTTGTTAGAAAAATAACTATATCATTTGAAATTGCGGTAAGTGCAATGAGGAAAAAAAGGGGGAAAGAACGGCCTGGGGATTGATAAGGATCCTGCCCCTCAACACCAATTTAAACTGAGCACCAGGTACATCATTGCTCTGTTTTCTAAGGGCCACTCTCCTTGCTGCATCAGAAACTACCATTCTATGCACAGCATCCTCAAATCATCAAGGAAGGAAAAGGCCAAATAGGCCTTGCCCATTTTCCTTGCCTCGGCGAAGGGCGGTCTTACTGGGAGGTACCCAGGCTCCCAGGATGGGGCTCTGACACACTCTGGCACTGGGCTCTGGTTTCCCACGGGGCCTCAGGGAGAGGGCAGCTCCTTTGGAATCCCAGCAAGGCCTCCAGGGGAGAGCAACATTCAGATTCCCTTCAACTAATTCTTCTCAAAAAAAGAAAACAATGGCTGTGAGTTTAAAAACCACCGAACTCAGAGAACAGGGACAAATAAGAAAATAAGATGCTATAGGCAGCAAAGGACAGCTCAGACCTCACGGGGGACCAACCCATATGAACCCCTGTCTGCTCCAAATCTGTGGGGAGTTTTCCAAGTGCTTTCAGGGATCTTGGATTTTTATTTTTCTATTCCAAGCAGAATATCTCCTGAAGGCATTTTTATTTATTTATTTTTAAAGATTTTGTTTATTTGACAGAGAGAGAGAGAGCGAGAGAGGGAACACAAGCAGGGGGAGTGGGAGAGGGAGAAGCAGGCTTCCTGCTGAGCGTGATGCAGGGCTCATCCCAGAACCCTGAGGTCATGACCTGAACCAAAGGTAGATGCTTAATGACTGAGCCACCCAGGCACCCCCCTGAAGACAATTTTAGATAAGCCTGGCAATTCTCCCCTTTCTTCCCTGGGATAAAAAGCAGCCAACTTTTTCTCACCTTTATTTACTCCTAAGTTTTAGTCAGGGTCCATTTATTCATTCTGGTGGCTTTCCTTCCCCCCCCCACCCCCACCGCAATTACTGTGTGCCATCACAGAGAACCCTCCTCTGGCTGGCCAGCCCTGCTACTGCCAGAAAGGGCTCATTCCCCACACAGCCTGTCCCTCTGCAGTCATTCCCAGTGGGTGGGCATTTCCCACAGGCCTCTGATCTCTTAGCCTCTCCTCTCAGGGAAGCGCCGAGGTCCGAAGCAAACACAGGGCTTCAACATCACCTGCTTCCTGGGGCTGCCGCGGTAGACTCCCGGGACACGGGGCCTCCAGACATGTTTCCCACAGCTGTCACACTTGCTGCTGCTTGCCCTGCCTTAGCAGACTGTCTTCACTTGACTTCTCCTCCTCCGTTCCTGTTTGTAGAATGCTGTGCCACCTGCTGGGCAGGTCAAACTCCTGCTCAGTGGCTCTGTGGTGCACCTGAGAGAACCTGACCTTGGAAATCCGGCACACCTGGGTTTCAATCCCAGCAACCCCATTATCAGCTAAATTCCACTTTATTCTTCTCCAAAATACAGAGATCCATACGCTTAAAAAAAAAATCAGAAAAAAAGTATTGTTCTGACGATGGAAGATGTCCTTAATGACATTATATACAATCACCTGGACTTCCAGACTTCACGGACATCCTATGGTGAGGATAATACCAGTCCCAGGGGACTCCATTGAGAATTAAAGGGGTTATTATACGTAAACTGCTCGGCTTCCAGCCCCGGCCTTAGAAAAGACTCAGTAAATATTTTATCCCCTCCTCCTCTAGCCCAAATGGGTCCTCTTCCCACCTAGTCCATTATAACATGTGTAACATCACAGCTACCAGGTGGTCTTAATTACAATACCTCCCATCTTCCTAGGCACCTGTCGATCAGAAACATCCACTTGCTCAGAGGGAAGCGGAACCAGCACTGGCAGCTGTCACTTTCACCTTGTCTTTAAAGTCCCATGCAGCTCAGGGCTTTTATGAAAGTATATCTTGGCAGTGGCAAGTCTCATGCTAAAATTAAGAAGCCAAGATGCTTATTTCATAGAAGCTCAAATTCCTGGCAACAACCTGTACCTTGTCTATTAGGAGAAATGAGTGGGTCTATATATGATTTGGAGCCTCTGCAGAGGTGTGGTTTAGATTGTCTCCAGCTCCCCAAGAAAGTACATTTTCCAAGCCCAAGAATTTATCAGCATTACCTACGGCTGCAAACCTGTCATTTACATATGCTGTATATTCCTTCGGAAAAAAAAAAAATAACACTGCTTTGTAAGTAGAATTTGCCTTTGACTTGATCGTGGCTGTGGGCTGAATTGATGTGACAAAGGGGGTTGCCAGAGAGACCCTATTATAAAGGTGTGGTAATAATGGCTTTCCAGAGGAAGTAACTGAATACACTCCAGTCTTATTGAAAATATACAGCTGATGAAATATACATGTGATTTCAATGGAAGAACAGCTCAAATTTGCTTAGGGTTTTAAACAACAAACTCAATTTGGTTCAACTTTTCCCCCTCCCCCCCATAGTAAGAAGCTCATAGACTATTTCAGTGTCATGCATTCCAAAGACAAGATGTATATACATCTGTGCATGTGTGTGTCTATATGTAAATATGCTACCCACACTGTTCCATTTTAAATCTCCACTTTTCTCGGCTTAGGAGCAAGATAAACAACCAGGTAATAACCCCAAGGCAAGGCACTGGCAACTCCCAGGAAGTACTGTGCAGGGAAGACTCAGAAATACTTTTCCAACCACCCAGTATGTCTCATCTTGGGCTCAGTGAGGAGACAACAAAATAGCAGGGACCGCAAAATTCTGCCCCCAGAACCAGCTCCTCTCCCCAAACACACAAAGTTCTACAACTAGCTTCTGCAAGAGAGAATAGCATACATCAGCATTTCCCAAATGTCTTCATCCCACGACCTTTTTTTTTTTAAAGATTTTATTTATTTGACGGAGAGAAACACAGCCAGAGAGGGAACACAAGCAGGGGGAGTGAGAGAGGGAGAAGCAGGCTTCCCGCCGAGCGGGGAGCTCGATGTGGGACTTGATCCCGGGTCTCTGGGATCATGACCTGAGCCTAAGGCAGTCGCTTAACCAACTGAGTCACCCAGGTGCCCCATCCCACGACCTCTTTTGATGAATCATAGAATTAATGTTTTGTGAATCAGTTTGGGAATCATTGCTTCACTAATGATGCCTGAGTATGTGTTGGATTTCTTGGTAGTGGATATGAGAAAGGACACCATCAGCATTCTTCTCCCTCCAGAGCTCTAACAGGCACTTATCTCTGGACCTGAAGCGTAAGTACTCACTTCTTTTTCATTTCCCAAATGTGATCCAGGGCAGGCCCAGGGGAACCACTTAAACCTATGCTTCTGGCCATTTCTGGAGGGACAGCCAGCCTCTGCACTGGGAGAAACCTTGTCAGGATGCCTATGATAGAAACCTACCACCTTTCTTACCCTTGGAGAATTGATGGTAAAGTACCAAATAGGAGTTTGCCTTCTTTCCAGAGGGTTCTTCCTAGACCAGCTACTACGTGTTTCAAATCCTCTGCCATTCACACTAATTATTTGGGTACCTTAAATTCTGATTCTATAGCTCCCTGGGCCCCAAATCCCAGGAACAACAGCAGAAGGTTAAGACTTCCCAAGGCTAAGTACCAGCTGGATCCTTTCATTCCCTCTCCCCTCAGGGACAGGATCACTGCTAAATGTAGAGATTAGGGGACTACCATTCAATTCAAAACTGGTCCACCTAGGTTAAACTAACTGAATTAACAAAGGCATTTAACGAAAGAGAAGTTTGAAGCCCAGAAAATGTCTCTGTTAAACTGGGTGAGATTTAGAAGAACAGAAAAAAAGCATCAATCTGGGGTGGGGGGAAGTTTCTGGAAGCAGGTACATTGAATTAACTGATACAGCTGTATCATATTTTTCCTCTTTCCATGAGGCAAAGCTAACTCGGAACAGAACATAGCCATTTAAGTAATGATTGCAAAAATAACAGTATTAAAAAATAAAATTTGAAGAACGCTTCTTGGGATAAAGCACCCTGGAAAGCCTTCTATATGGACTATTGCATTTAATTTTCACAACAATCCGGGGATGTCTGAGGTAGTTTATCCTACTCTATGGATAAAAAACTGAGGCTTGCAGAGGTTAAGGGACCTACTGAAGATCACCCAGTTACTACGTAATGAACCTGGGATTTGAACCAAACTATGTTTGAATCCAGAGTAGAACTCCCAACCAGTACATTCAATAATATACAGGCTATAACTTCCTCTTGGATCTGCGGTATTTAGGGGAGCCCCAACTAAAATCCCAGTCTCCTTCTCACACAGCTTGTGATTATTGTGTTCCTGCCATGTTCCCAACACTACTTGGGTACCCCACATGTATCATCACTGAACCCTCACAGTGGTGCCCTGAGATGGACCATACCTCCATTTTATATAGAGATAACTGGGGCTAAGAAAGGTTACATGTCCCATGTCACACTGTGAGGAAGTGACAAGGCCACTGACCCACCCCATCCATGCCACTTCTAAGCCTGTGACTTCCCTCTCCAGGTTAGCTACCTTTGCACCAAAAGTTTCCTTTACACATTTGAAAAAACATGATTTGTATGGAACTGTCAGGGTATGCTGACAATCATGACAAACGTCCCTCTGCAGTTCTCCAGAGTAATTTCTTTGTCCCCCAATCTTGAAATCCAGCAGCTGGCCCCGAGCAACCAGCATCGACTCAATATGCCATCCATCATTCTGAAAATTTTCAAGGGCACATCGGTGGCAAGCGTCCCTCAAGTTATAAAAATTCCCTCTAGTCGTGTCACAAAACATGGAGGGTTTTAAGCAAGACTGGGCCTTTCTCTAGCTCTTCTTTCTAGGGCTCCCACTTGGATTCCTCCACTTGGGAATTGTCAGCTTGTAGAGAGGGGGTAAGGAGCTCTCCAGAAAGCTGCAGTACCAGGTGCCAGTTGTTTTAGCCACGAACAAATGTGTGCCCTCCCCACTACCCTCTCCTCAGCACCCAGTATACTATGGGCTGAAAACCCTTCTCTCCAGTTCCCACTCTTAGTAACACAGGTTAACTTAGTATCCAAGCTCGAGGTCCAAGTGGATACCTAGACTTGGGCTAGTTTTCTAAGAGCTGCTTCTCTCCCAGGCTGGCTTCATCTCCATGCTGGAGAAGTGTCAGCAACTCTCATACAGTCCTGAGTTTTCATCTCAGAGGACAGCCTCATGGTAAGTTTCATCTAGCTCACTTTCTACCATTCTGTGCATTTGCCATTATCAAATATTCAGGTGGAATTAATGTACGTTTTTTATTTCCCTTGAACATAAAGAGTCTTGAAGAAGTCGAACCTCCAGAGCCTGCTAACTGAAGGGAATGAGTCTAGTCTTCGAGAAAATGAGTTTGCTATCCCCACCCCCCCAAAAACAGTTCTCGGGTTTTTGTGCCCACCTAAAAGGATAATAATATCTTCACCATTACTATGCCAGCAAGAAAAATGTTTCTTTCCCCAGGAGGCAGAAACACATTTTCTGACTGAGTCTAGGAGACAAAATGCTAAATTTGAAATTTATTTTCCTTGGAATATCTTTAAAATACCTGGGATCTGCCCCTCTGAGTTCTGTGCAGTCTGCAGTTCTCCCAAAAAACTCATTTATTTTTCATGCTGACTAGAACTAGAGTTGGATTTTTCTCCAGTCCCATTTCTATCTCCCCTGGAAACTTCCAGAGGAATGACCCTGATATCAAAGAGAAGAGCAGCTTGGAAGAGAAGTATGGAAGGCCTGGTTATTTGAATAACAGTGCCCACAGTGGTTTCCTGAGGAAGATGACATTGGCCAGCATGTCTCGGTGGTTGTTCTCCATTTCTTTTCCCGAGGTTCCCCAGATAGAGCAAGTTGCCGAGAGGGTTCTTGGGAGAGAGCGCTCAGCATCCGCTTGTAATGCTTCACCACACCGTCTCACAACTGTGTGAGGAAGAAACCCAATGTGGGGCAGGATGGAGCTGACATACCTGCTGCTTTTAGGAACAGCATAGTCCATGCCTGAGGGGAACCAAATGGGATCCATAACAAGGCTCTCACCAAAATTACTAGAGCATTTGAGTCCTGAACCATAAAGATCCTCATGACATGAGCCCTACAGACAAAAAGGAAACATTTCCCATATTTCCTTATCTGATCCCCAAACCAACCCCCAAAACTGTGGGGTTATCTTCTTGCGAACTTGGAGAATTCTAAAAGAACAAGGATGGAGCCTATGCGAGGTTCAGAATTCAATCTGCCTGCATCAAATAGCTCAAACAGGCTAAGAAAGTATGAATAAGCTAAGACAGCAGCAGCTACAACTGGACCAAGGCACTGGAGCTGTATCAAATGCTGTCTCGATGGATACTGCAGCCCGGGACCCCAGAGTCTCGCCTGTTGATCAGTCCATGTGCAGCATCTTCTCATTGCTCTTCTGGTTATAGACCCAATTCATGCCTTCACATCTGCACCCATTCATAATCTGTGCATGTTCAGCAACAATTCCCAACCTCAGTGAACTGAGCTGTTGACAGAGATCCTCTGCCCATAACCCAGCCCGTCAACAGCTCAAGATCATGGAACACAAACCCATATGGGGGCCATTCAAGGGTTTTTTGTTTTTTGGTTTTTTTTAAAGATTTTATTTATTTGACAGAGAGAAACACAGCTGAGAGAGGGAACACAAGCAGGGGGAATGAGAGAGGGAGAAGCAGGCTTCCCACCGAGCAGGGAGCCCAATGTGGGACTCGATCCCGGGTCTCCGGGATCATGACCTGAGCCGAAGGCAGTTGCTTAACCAACTGAGCCACCCAGGCATCCCCATTCAAGGGTTTTAAGTAGAGGAGTAATGCCAACACATTGGACCTTTAGGAAGGTCACAGTGACTTCAATGCAAGGAATGGAAGAAAAAACAGGAAACCAGTTAGAGGCTGATATATTAATCTAGACAAAATATAATAGACTAGATAAGGGTAGTGAAAGAGGAACAAAGAAGAAGATGGTGGTTTTAAGAAATATTTAGGCCCTAAGAAGTAAGATGTTGGTGAGGAAGATGTGCCTTATACAGAGAAAAAAAGAAGTGAATGTCAAAGATAACTCCTCATTTTATATGTATGATCTTTATATTTCTGGCTGAACAATACCTGGGATGGTGCCAAATACTGAGTTGGAACACCAGAGAAGAAGCCAATTTGAGGGGAAAAAATGTCAAATTCAAATTTCTATGTATAGAGTTTGGAGACTTTGTGGGATATTATCTGGCAACACCAAATGGACAGTCAGATATAGATCTGAAACTCCAGAGATACATCTGAACTCAATATAAAAATGTTGGAGGTTTTTTTTTTCAAGATTTTATTTATTTCTTTGAGAGAGAGAGAGAGAGAGTGTGTGTGAAAGGGGAGAAGGTCAAAGGAAGAAGCAGACTCCCCACCGAGCACAGAAACTGGATCTGAGGACTCTAGAATCATGACCTGAACTGAAGGCAGTTGTAAACAACTGAGCTACCCAGGCGCCCCCCAAAAAATGTTGGAATTTTTAAATACAGGTGGGATCAAAGGTGTGTGGCCGAGTATGAATGCTCCAAATCAGGGGAGATCCAAGGAAAGAACTCTGATGTACCCAAGACTTGATACCTTGGAATTCAGCTTTTGAAAGTCATTAGTAAGCAGTGGGGAAACAGAGGATTGTACACAGAGGTGCACACAGAGGATTATATGTTGGGAAAGCACAATTAAGAATGGCCCATGGTGTCACATAACACGGAATCACATAATATCAGACTTTGAAAATGGCCTAAGGGATTTAATGACAAAGAGATCTTAGGGGACCTTCATCTGGCTAACTTCTTGCTGCAGAGAATGAGTGAGAGCGAAGATAGTTTAGGGTGGGCTGAGGAGAGACTGAAAGCTGAAGAATTAGAAGAATGAACGGCTACAACTCTTTGACGGCTGTGAAGGTGAAGAAAAAGCAGGGTGGGTGAGCTAACGACACCATGGAGAGTTTTATTTTTGTTATTAAGATGGAAAATATATATATTTAAATGCTGACTGCATTGAGCCCAATGAGATGAGAAAGGAGAGAAGTGGTAGATGAAGATCCCTGAGGAAGCAGGTGAGGGGGATCTGGGATCCAAGGCATGAGCACCTCTTCCTTGGAGAGAGAGAGGTGCAGAGGTCAAAACCCACAGAGCTCTGAGTAAATAGGCTGAGTGAGTGGCTGCAAGTTAGGGAGTTTCTGCCAACCCTGCATCAGAAGCCAACAGTAACACGCTCTCGCCCCACCATTTTATCATCCAAAAGAAGATATAAATTTGTTCTATCGGGAAAACTGGAACATATTGGTGGGTGTTAGGAGGAGGCAGATTTTGAGTTAAGAGAAGAAAAAAAAAGTCTAACAACTGGAGCTGTCCAGCAACAGCACAGCAGCGACTGTTGGAGGCAGTGTTCAAGCAGAGAACAGAATGCTGTAGTCTTTCTGGCCAATCTCAGCGAATCTTACACTGAAAAGAAGTTTACGCTACAGAGTGTCTAAAGACCCTTTCCACTATAAACTACTTCTGTTTTCAAGGTAGCCCCTCATTCCCAGGATCCTCGAATTGACTCCTGTCTTGCCAAAGAGGGATCCTGGAGGTTCTTGGAACACCGGTGCTGGGACTGCCATTTGCAGACATGCC